>CAJNOP010000525.1:77571-105277 GCA_905250075.1 Rotaria sp. Silwood1
TATAAACTATTTTCTGCTTTTTGGACTTCAAAAGGTGGCAACACTGGCCGTTAATAATAATATTCGAAAAAAAACGCATGAATCAGTTAGCAGGGACCCCAGGACTCCAGACACATTTAGAGTCCCATGGAGTCTTGTGGAGTCCTGGAGTCCCGGTATCCGCTGTTCCACCTTGGCCATTCATCTATGCCAATACCATTCGATTCGCCAGAGAATTCTGGAATTTTCTTCATTGCCTCTTTCTGGCCGGAATGCAATTGCCGGATTTCCATTGAGGGTGTGGGTGTGGAACTTCTCTTCACCCGCGCCTACACTCACCCCACACCCACTCACATCCTAGTTACATACGTTTGAATTAGAATCGGTCTTCCTTTTCCGAATTTGCTTTGTCATGTATGTCAGTCTCAAAGAGAATGTGTTTTATGTCGATGATCAATCATCGAACCATACGATCGACTGTCGAATCTATGAATACTCACTGTGTCATAAACATAACGTATGATCCAAAAGTAATGAGACACATGTCGGGCCCTATTTCTCTTCAATAGAAGGGCGCTAGAAGAAATGATTCTTACCAGAAGATAGAGCTTTTTCTCCTCTTTTGAATCGTATATAACTTATTTTTCTAGCACGTTCATATGTGAAACGACATGATAGAAAATAGAAGCACCCTTAAAAAGAATACACGCTTTTTGTGAGATTCAGAAAAATGGCACAAAATGTTGATCCCTATATCTTTTCGATAAATAGTTCCTGAAAGGAATATTTTTTTTTTATCAGTTGGTAGGAAATTTTCTCCTCTATCTAACAGTATATGATTTATATTTGTCAGACATTCGTAAATGAAATGAGACAAGAAAAAAAGAGAAACACCAGCTTGATAACTTCGTAATTTTTAGATGAATTAGTCAAAAACATCTTGTTACACAACAATTAATTCGATTTTTATGGATTCATTAAAAAGACCTTGTAAAACGGTGGTTACTTCGATTTTTATGAACTCGTTAAAAACATCATGTAAAATAACAGTTACTAACAATTAATTGTCGTTTTACAAGATGTTTTTGATGAATTTATATACAAATTACGAATTTATTACGCTAGTGTTTCTCTTTTTTTTTGTTGTCGTATTTCATTTACGAATGTCCAACAAATATAAATCATACACTGTTCGATAGAGGAGAAAATTTTCTATTAACTAATAAAAAAATATTCTTTTCAGAACCTATTTATCGAAAAGATATAAGGATCGACATTTTATGCGATCATTTTATATAACAAGTGCGGATTCTTTTTTAGGGGTGCTTCTCTTTTCTGTTGCATCGTTTCATTTATGAACGTGTTATAAAAATAAGTTATATGCGATACGAAAGAGGAGAAAAAGCTCCATCTTTTGAAAAAAACATTTCTTCAAGCACCATTATATCGAAGAGAAATAGGGCCCCACATTTGTTCCATAACTTTTGCATCATACGTTATTCAATTGTATCACTAAAGATTATTTCGTTTCGAAAATAAAATTCGATGAAAAATAGTAAATTTATCTTCTGTCTCTACAAACAACCTATCACTGTGTCAATACTGAGTAGAATGTCATGGTTTAGAACCAATTCTCGTACAACAATCAAGGCATTACACCCGGTTGGTAAGACACATATCAAACATAGAATACTGTAAGTCATTAAGACAGAATTTTTCATCTGATGACACAAAAGTTACGATCGAAAACTATTTTGATTTATATAATGTGAGAAATCATTAGTGTCTTTCTCGGATTTACAGATATTAATGAGTAGATATGATCGACATTGATTGGGCAACAACAGTAACTACGCATCTATTGACTATTTTCGATGAGAAATGGCACTAGTTCTCTGCTGACGAGAAGAAATTTCACTAGCGAATCTCATGCTTATCATGTCAACAATGTGTCATTTTGTATTTCTACTGTGTTGCTTTTTCTGTTGATTGATTTATCGAATATGCTCGATGACAATTCTGTATGAAAGACCTATCTTTTAAACGAAGATTTTTGGGTGTCAACGGGAGTGAAGAAAAGATTCCTACGCTAGTTATAGTGAGATTGATGCTCGTTCTGACTATTCAGTATTTTAAACAAGTTGTGAAGATATAATTACAATTAGAACATCAAATAAAGTGAAAAATATCAATTTAAAATATTAGTTAATATTCAATGATCAGTTTTGCTTCTAAAATAAAGACTTTCAAATTTGGACAAATAATTTCAATACAATGATAATAGGTTTGTATATCATGTTGATCGGCTGGTGCAGGTGTGTGGGTGTGTATGAAATATAGACTCACTCACACTCACACTCAACTTCGAAGAGTAAGTTAATGATTATTATTTCTATCACGCCCATGGGCGGCATAGGATGGGATCATTCTGCATTCCCGCCCCTCCTGCATCCCGTCCTGTCGCAGAACGAGACGTGACAGGATTGGTCCCGCATTCTGTGGAGCTCTGGTCTCTATCTGCTGAAGTTCTCACAAAACTTTCTTAGATGATAGCCAAACAATAAACATAGACGTAAACTTTTATGCTCTAATTGATGGTACGAGAATGAAGCTTGTAGGTAGCACGTTCAAAAAGTTCTCGGATTACGTTTATTATAAAACAACAAAAAACGTTACAATTATTAATGTATGTGCTCTTTCTCGAGGTATCGTCCCACTACAGAAATACACTTTTGCCAACGTTCTGGAAGTTTTTGTATAGCAGCTGTAAAGTCATCTTTAGACATACTGTTCAGACACTGGTATGTTGATGATCCTAATGAACTTCGATCATTGTAATGTCTTTCTTTGAGATAATCTTTTAAAATAGGAAACAAAAAATAATCACTGGGTGCTAGATCTGGAGAATAAGGTGGATGCCGAAGCAATTCGTGTCGTAAATTGTGAATAGTAGAGGATACAAGATATGATGTATGTGCTGGTGCGTTATCATGATGTAGGATGACACCAGCGGAAATTAAACCTCGTCATTGTTTTTTAATTTCTGGATCAAGTTGATTTGATAAAATATTTGCATAATATTCCTTCGTTATTGTTACACCTGCTGGCACAGGTATTTTGAGAATTATTCCTTTGTAGTCCCAAAAAGAGGAATACAAAACTTTGTTCACCGACTTCTCTTGCTTGCCTTTTGTTGGTGGTGGTGAATCAGCTCGTTTCCATTGTTTTGATGATTTTTTTGAATCAAGTTGATAATAATAAAGAAACGATTCATCACCAATTATAATTCGAAACAGGAAATCATCACCCGCAGTTGAATAGCGAGTCAAAAGTTCTTGACAAGCTTGAACACGTTCGTGTCTTTGATCAGGTGTTAGTAAATGTGGTACCCATCTCGAAGAAACTTTTGTCATATGTAAATGATCATGTATAATACCGTGTACTGTACCAGTTGAAATACTTAGGATGTCTGCTATTTGCTGAATTGTAATTCGACGATCTTCAATTATTAGACTTTCAACATCTGCAATAGTTTGATCGTCTGTTGCAGTAATTGGTCGACCACATCTAGGATCATTTTCAATACTTAACTGTCTGTCTTTAAAACGACGAACCCAATAAAAAACTGTTGTACGTGATGGAGCATTATCACCATAAACTGCCATCATACGTTCATAAATATTGGTTGGAGATTGTCCTTCCAAAACAAGAAACTTTATTACCGAGCGATGCTCAAGCTTTCAATTTTCCATCAGTGTAAAAAGGGTGCACTAACAAAAATCGTTATATTCGGGCATAGGTATTTCATTGGTTAATGATTATCATATCAATAGATGCAGCACTGTTCCAACGACACATAGAATAAAAACTATGAACAATAATGCTTCTTATTGTTTTATAATAAACCAGTCCGGAAACGTTTTGAACGTCCTTCGTATATTCCAGTTCCTGTATGATAATACTTAGGGCGTACCAAAAGTTCGTATCACTGTGTTTAAAGGACCTTGTCGGATGAGGCGACCTATTCAGAAATAAGAAACAAATATATCATCTTGTAGAGCTTTTCGAGGCGCATCGGATGGTATATAGTAAATCCTGTTTTCATAGAACTTTGAAGAACCTAATGTCAATTTACTGATACACGGCTACACATTCACACCCATCCATACTCACATTCACATTCACAAGATGACCGGAGATGGTACGTATATGAGGTTGTAGCCCGTCAAAAACTCTACAAAATCGCATGCGAGAAACAATATTTTACAAATGCTTTCAATTAATAACAAGAACCACAATAATCATTAACTCATCGTCTTTGGGTATGGGTGCGCATATGGATGGGTACGAATGTGTAGTTGTCTGTCAGTAAATTAACTCTAAGTCCTTCAAAATTCTATGAAAACAGGATTTACTATATACCACTCGATGCGCCTCAAAAACTCTACAACATAATATATTTGTTTCTTATTTCTGAATAGGTCATCTCATCCGACAAGGTCCTTTGAACGCCGTGATGCGAACTTTTGGTACACCCTAGGTAATAATAATAGCCAACATTGTCCGTGTAATAGCCAAGAGAATTGATGGTAATATCGTGGAGACGATACCAAATGGTTCGATTGAATGATAATCATATGGATTGACGCACTCATGCATTGATTCATTGATACCGAGGCACTCCACAAACGCCAAAAATGCCGTTTAAATGCGTTTACTATCCTGTCTGGGATTTTAACGGATTTGAGTCGTATATCTCACGTTGTAAAAACAGAATGTTTCTGCTGAAACAAGTGTTTTTTTTAACGCTTAAACACGCTTTGTGAAACACGACTGTTAAAGAGTTTTGAAGCATACAGCGAGAAAAATGATACCCCACTCCCCCTGCCTCCTTCACAGAGCATGACAGACATGTGGAAACAAATTCTCCAGCATCACAGGCCGTGACAGACAGTTCGAAAAAATCCCTGTAGTGTCACATACCGTGATAGACATGTGGAAAAAAATTCTGCAGCGTGGGGAACCATGACAAACAGGCGAAAGAAATTCTCCAGTGTCACAGGCCGTGACAGACATGTCAACGTGCTGGCTTTTGGATTCCACCACGGACTATGATAGGCGTCGTGACGGCTCTCGTTTACGATTAAAATGGCTCCATCGTGTTTCACATTTTAATCCTGCAGGGATTGCGCTGAAAGCTTTTTTTTACTTTCTAAGATATTGCGCACTTATAACGCACAGTTGTGGTGTCAAGAGTGAGGACAACAGTGTTTAAACGCAGAATTACCATTTTATTTCACTCTCGTTTCATGTTTAAATAACATAATATCTCATTTTGACAAATCAGACCTGGAACAATTTTACAAGATTAAATTACTTTTCAAACTTCTATCGGTTTTACAAAATGAAGGAAACTGTCAGCGTTTAAACAATAGCATTATGTGGACACTTTAGAGCTGATGGCGAGGAAATGGTTCCAAGTGACAAAACAAAGCTTTTGAGATGAGGTTTGGCTCTATTGAGACTAGAGAAGGTTTAGTTCAAACTTTGGAAGTTCTTATGAAAGTAGGAGTTTTCTCACTGGCATATTTATTATTGCAAAACGCTCGTTCATCGAAAGGATTTTCTATTAACAGAAAGAGCAGAGGCTTTGTTTGGAAAAAGCAAGACTGTTTCATTGACAGTGACAAATACCCACGCAGTTTTGTCTTCAAAATTAAACCGAATGTGACTATATAGTGACGGAAGGTGATTCACAAAACAGCAACTGAGACTTTCTCAATTTCTCTCTAATCAAAGCCCAATTTCCTTTCGAACTTCGGATACAATTTTGGCCTGGTGATATAATTGTTTAGGCGAATATGGTATTTCGCTCGATTGAAACTTTTTATTTAAACGAGCTTATTGGCGTTCGGCACATGTTGACGAAAGACCAAATCATTTTCGGATCGTATGCTTACCAATCAGTATCTCCATTTTCGCGATCGAATGAGGTTGGTGGTGCGGTTATTGCAACAAATCGTCTTCATGGTGGAACATCATCAGTTTAACGCAGTAGTCTAACGCAGTAGTCTAACGCAGTAGTCTACCTCCCAGTCAGCATGGGATGCGATCGATGCGCAGAAGACAAAGATTTGGACAACGTTCGAACAGTTGAACACTTGTGAAACGACTTGTTCGGCAAGCGAGCCCGAAACGATGACAAAGATTTACTGATCATCACGAAATTAAATCTATGAAACACAGTCGACTGGTTGCATGAATGTTTGTACATGGCCCAGTTTAGCAAGAAGGCTATTAGCCGAATCGGATGAGTTTGTATAAAGCCAGAGAATAGAGAACGACATTGCCCTTCTGTGTGCCTTGATTGTCAGTGTTCCGAGAGAAGTACCAGACTGCGAATGAAATACATATGCTTGTATCTTATATCCATGTACGATCGGATAATTCCAGGTTCTTCTGCATTCACACGTCATAGTGTATCATCCCACATTCACTTGCCTTCGTATATACCAAAGGCACATAAGTCATAATGATGCTCGTAGCGTCACATGCCCACTATAGAAAAAGGATTCTCATCGAAAGTGCATATTGCTCAAGGCATGCAGGTACTCCGACATGAAACTTCGAAGAATATGCTGCACTCTTTGCTGAATAAACAAACGACAAATGTGATTTTTCAGGTGATTTAGTTATTTGTTTAACTGATTCATACAGAATGCAATAGGAAGAAACAGAACAAAACAATGATGAATAATGAAATGAAGCATCATCAACGAAGTTTATTAAAATCTCCAGAAAGTCAAAAAGTGACATGGAGACGATGGTAAACTCACTCCTTTCTTCGTCGTTTAATTGTATTTAGCAAAGATGAGCTTCACTCTAAGCCGATACTATTTGAAGAAGATAGAGATAAACAACGATCAGTCAATTGATAGCATCTTTTTGACACGTACCTTTGGCACAAGAACTTTTGTCAATAGTGAACATTTGAATTCGATAATTTTCTGCATCGGCTACATACAAATTTCCTTGACGGTCAAATGCCAAATCACGTGGTGTGCGTAATTGAGTTGTTCTATTGCCCCATCCTTGTCCACCAATGATGACGCTGCCAGATTTGGAATCTTTGAGCCAACGCATGACTCGATGGTTGTTTCGATCAGCGACATAGACGGTACCCATGTGGTCAACAACCACTGAAGTGGGATGGATGATTCAGTGACTACGTATTTCACTTTATTCATTAAATTGACGTAATACTAATTTAGCAAGTAACATTATTCTTGAATATTTTATCGCAGACAACTGATTGGTGCCATTTCCCCATCCATTCCCACCAGCTACGACAATACCTTCTTTGGAGCCGATTGACCATTTCATCACACGATCATTTGAAAAATCGACCACGAAAACTGACTGATCATTATCAACAAATATATGGTCAGGATTCCAGAATTGATTAAACGCAGATCCTTGTCCATTTCCACCAGCGACTACCTGCTCACCGGTTGTTACACAATACTTCTCATTGTCAGAGACATACAACGATCCTTTGTTGTCCATCGCCAGTCCTATACATGAGATATTCGCAATAATTGTTTGCCCATGGTTGTCATTTTTCAGCCATCGCTGAACTCGTTTGTTATCAGAATCACAAATAAACATAGTTCCAGTCCTGTCAACGACAACTTTTGTCGCATAACTTAGCTGGTTATTCCGATTGCCTTCCCCGTTGCCACCGGCCACCACACGATCACTGGATACTCCAGGCATCCACTTAACTATACGGTAGTTCAAGCTATCCACAACATAAACTGCAGCATCGTCATCCACAAATAATCCATAGGGGTAATTGAGTTGGTTCAATGCGGGACCCTTTCCATTTCCTCCAGCTACAGTGATACCATTCCGGTTCCATGTGGCACTCGCACAAATGCCATCGTCGAGCATTGGCAGTGAAAGACGAGCTAGACGATGAAGAGACAACACATCAAAAAAACTTCATTTTCATTACTTACTTGTTATCGTGGAAGCTCCAACTTGATCTAATAAATTAAGAGACAACGGGCAGCAGATGAAAGCATAGAGAAAAGAAAACATACCTGAAAGACTAAAAAACAGCCACCAGATTATATAATTCTATGAACATTGGGGAGATCCTACTTACCTAAGTATCATCGATAATAAGAAGCTTATTGACCACATCGTTTTCATTTGTTTCTCTCTCTATTCGTTCTCCTCCTTTTATATGCCTCATTCTGTCATGCATCCATCCATGATAAGATCGGGACTATCTGCTAAATAGTCAGAGAAAAACGCACATAATAACCACTGCATGTTATTCTATCCTTTCAAGGTCGTTCTATTTTCAAATATGATTCCCCAAACAAAGCTTTCCGCTTAATCCCTGTAAAATTGAAATGTGAAACATGACTCCATGGATGCTGATGATGTTCTAAAAATACATTTCAAATTTTACGATCAACAATTTCTTTTCGAATGAGTCTGAAATTTCTGTCTGTTCTGAAGAATTCTTCCACGTTGACTACAGATACGATTCTCGATTTCGAGATGAATTGAAAACACCAGAAACAAAAATACTTTTCGAGATCCGTCTTATCCGATTCCTATGGATTTTCATCGGAAATAGTCTCAATAAAAACCCTTATCATGTGTGGGTATGGGTGTGGGTGTGGATGGGTGCAGGTGTGGGTTTAGTGATCGAATCCAAACCGAACCCCAGTCGCTGCACCACACCCACACCGACACCCACACCCACATCCACACCCACACCCACACCCACATCCTGATGGTGCTGACAATACTCAATTCCTATGAACAACTTTTCCTCAAGCCGGTGTCAAATACATATTAGTGGTAACAACATTTGGTGATCTTGTCACTGAACCATTTTCAGTTGTGGCGTCTGGTACAGATAGTCTGTTATTTTTATCCTAAAACAAGATATAAAATAATCTCAGGATGCACAATAAATAATCAAGAGGAAACCTCTGAAAACACAATTTTGTTTTTCGTGAAAAATTAAAATGGTGCAAAAGCTCTTTTGTCTTTTCATCATTTCAATTTTTTATTATGGTTTGACTTATTCCTTTTGTTTGAAAAGATTTTTGAACAAGAAGACAAAAGAAAATCTAATATTGTTTTATTATATGATTATAATTGCATTAACGATCCATTACTATACCTATCTGAGAATTTCAATTAGTTTTGTATTGTATGTTTAGTGTGTTATGACAAACGCCTGTCGTTCAGTGGGCCAAACAATTTGTTTATTGTGTATTAGAATTGTTGTATGTTGTCGACTAAATCGAATTTAATCGGTCAAGTCTTTGGACTGCTACTATTATTAAAATTTATATTTCACCATAATCATGACACAATAGTAGTGCTTTTGTCACAGCCACATGACTGAGTTTAGGATCTAATTAATGCTGAGATAAAAACATCATTGCGTATTGTTCATGCGCACTGGCCAAGTCATACGTCAGACGTATATCAGAACTAATGAATCATAACAACGTGCAACTGTATAGAGAATCATGTGCCTGTGGCGCACATGGCCACCCATATCGTCGATTTTTCTAGGTAGCGCCATCTTTAATAAAAACCCAAACGCATAAACTAAGTGGATACCCAGGTCAATCAATCCGACTCGCATTCGATCGTATCATATAGGATCCGTTAGTGGGTTCAGAACAGAGACGTGCACTGTGCCTAAAACTAGGCCAAGGCAGCAGACTGCCCAATAACCACGTCTAACGATAACTAAAAAAATTTCTATGCTAGAAAAGCAACATAATATTGAAACTATCACGAAATAATATTTAATTAGGAAAGACATAGCTGCGTGAAAAGTAGCGCTCAAAATTGATCCTACAATTCCTACAAAATTCGATGTGTATTACACAATAAATTCAGATACAACACATTTCCACAATAATCATGAAATAATTGATTTTTAATCGAATATAACCATACGATTTTAAGCAATAATTTAAACAGAAGTAATCACAAAAAAAATAATTACTGAATCGATTCTTTCGATTAATTTGATCATAAATCAATTAATTGAAAGGATGAGCCTAGTAATTGTTTTGTTGTAATTATTTCGTGGTTATGAAGAATTTTATTCTCGGCGGAAAAAACCTTGTATTTTTTTATCTCGAGCAAAATAAAAACGTTTTGTACAGCGTTTCGACGAAATTTTTCTGACTTTCACCATAAGAATATCGTAATCATTTATATCTCTCTTTCAAATCGTAAAATGCACGACTTTTATTGTGTAATATACGTAGATTTTTGTATGTAGTGTATGATCAATTTTGAATTAACTAAAGGATATCCTTTTTATTCTTTTCATTTAGTACAGCAAGTTCATGAAAGAAAGGGCTGATACTTGACGGAAATAAACTATAAAGCATAGGCTACATTTTGTCGAAAATAATATCCAAATACGTGGAAGTTCGCTTAAGATATAGGAAAAACAATGTCATTTGTTAAATGCACGCGCTTTCTCGTTAAATTTGCGCAAATTCAAGTCCAAAGTGAATGGGAATACTATTGTCATCACAATCAAATTCATACAGTTTTAAGTTACACTGATTTGTTATTAGGATGACTTGTGATCAGCATTGATCTACATTTCAATTATAACTTTCATCCCAGAAAGAATGAGTCGTTCAATGATTAAATCTCTTCTCTTATCCTTTTAGTGCTTGATGTGCATTCTTTTGAAACAGTTCGTTGCAACAGAGTTTAACAGCTGATATCATTATGATGCGGTCACCTCCGCGCACTAGTATAGATCAGGAGGTGGCTGGTAATGGTGGCTTCAGCGTGCTGATAAGTAAAAGGAACCGCAATTTCGACCGAATTCAACCAATTCTGAAAGACTTAAAAAATATTCACCTATTGTGATACATAAAAAATCATTAGTTGGAGAACTGTGGCTAACCGTCGGTTTTCAAGCGATATGAACGGCATGGGAGGAATGGAAATCAAAATTCATCTAAAACATATATTATTGAAATAAAAAATTGACCGAAATATCCAGCATTGGATACTATAGTAAGTTTTGCATTCTAAAATCGCTTTATTTCACAAAATCTGTCCGCACTTACAACGAATTAAATTTTCTTCAATTTAAAAAATCAATGTTCGACATGAACGATGTTTTTATGTCAGTTGTATGTTATTAATTTTATTAATATGGCGAGTATAATTTGTAGGAATTCTAAGATCATCATGCTGTGATTTTCGAAAGAATTTTTTAAATTGTCGACGAAAAGCACTATTTGAAATAAACGATACGTAGAAACTAGAAGTAAAAAATGTGTATGACAATAAATGAATGAATTCCACTATGGCATTTTCTATAGCAATTTGTAAAGCTGACTTTGACCAATTTTGAGTTATATTTGTATAGATAACTTGAACTGCATATGGGATGCGTGTCATTATAGCAATAGTTAATTGTAATATGAGCATCAATGTAAGTCGGGAATCGATCTGTTGAAGAATTGATCCTTGTACAATGATAACTAGTGATCCATTGTTATCAGGCGCAATGCGTCGTTGAATAACGCTTCGGACACTTCGTATCAATAAAAAAGCAAGTACAATCATCACTATTGGTGTACCCATTGCTGTAAAAATTGCTTCAACGTAACTATCAAAAGTGGCATAAATGCCTGATCGAGGAGCACATATTCCATTTTGAGTACTATATAAAATAAGTCGATGAGAAAAGAACAAAAACCAAAAGAGTACACATGTAATACACATTTTGTAAGCTACATTTACGCGATTGCTCCACTGACGGTATTCTTAAATGAAAAGAAAACAAAGGTGTAATGGCTTCCTGCTTTCATACAATAAAACATTGTCCAAGCTAGATTCAGAGCAATGAAAAATGAAATAAGAATACTTGTTTCTATGAACTAGTACAAGAAATGGTTTTCCTACAAACTCGCCTAGCAACTTAAGCTTAAGGGACGAAGACTACTATTCTGTAACTTTCCTCAGATCGCACATGTGTTCACACTAGCAACGATTTTCCGTTGGTAATTCTTACGACTTTCCGTTCCAGCTATAAACAATTACAGAATATGTTTACTACTAAATTCAAATTATTTATTAGAAAGAATTAAAATTAAACAAGAAAAAAAAACAGCTTCAGAATATACTTCTCTAATAAAAATTTAACTCATAATTGGGATCGATTTGGACTGTGTGGCTAGTACAGGTGTCGCAGACGCATCAGTTTCGAAAAAAACAACGCTGTAATTTCTCGGTAGTTGTCATATGGGCGTATTCTACGATGAGAGAGCGAGGAGAAAAGCAATTTCTCTATATTTACTGAAAGAAGAAAAAAATCAAATATTTGATAATATTCAACTAACCCAAATATGAATAGGTGATGAGTTTCGATAATTAACATAGGTATCAACTATGAAAAATCTCACTGTGCCGATAATTAGGGAACGACCTTTGTTAATCTTCTATTGGTTAATAATATGAGTAAATTCTATTAGCATGTGGCTAGACATGCTGACCTCACGGCCAATGATAGAAACCCATTCACTGTTTCCTCTTATCTTAATTTTAGTTATTTCTTGAAATGAATAGGAGTAGTTTGAATTTTTCCGATAGAAAAACCATGCTCTTAGAAAAGCGCTAAATTTTTTCGAACACGAATTTTTCCATTCCAATTTAGAACAAAAATCAAAACAAATATTGGATATTAATCCTATATTTAAGTGATATTTGTAAAATAAGGTAACAAATGACGTATGTTAGCATAATCTATCTTGCTCAAATTAAAAGAAAAAAAATACTTACAAAAATTTCTTAGAAAACGCAGTAATAGATTTTAGATTTATTCCGAAAATTCATTAAAATTTGACTTTTCTTTGAGAGGTCATGTGTTTGTAAAGAGTGTAACAAAATTATTCAACAAACTTTACTATCAATTTTTTTCCGCAGTCATATGCTCTCTAGAAAGAATTCAAGTTGTTATTTGAATAGAGAAAATTATTTTCAATAAGAATATAAGAAAATAAAAACTATTATCAGATTCCAAAAGATAGGAACTCAAGAAATCCATAAGGTAAGTGGTTCAAGACCTAGAATAGATAAACATAGTGCTTTTAGACGGCTTAGAACAAACAATTCTCTACAAAATGAATCGTCTTTGAAATGTCTTAAAGCTGACATAGATAAATCTTACGAAAACTCTCTCAATTTCCTCTCGAAAAAAAACTCTTTCGATCTTCAATGAAAATATTATATCGCAGCCAAAAATACGTCATCAAGAACTCGACAATGTTTCATTTTGTAGAAAATCATTTATTTCAATGTAATCTAAATAAAACTATATTTACCTGTTTAGTATGTTGGAAAACGATGATTTGGATTTTTTGGAATCTCTATCTTTGAAAATCTGATAATAATTTTTATTTTGTTCTATTCTTGTTGGAAATCATTTTCACTGTTCGAACTGCTATTTGAATTTTATCTAATGCTTAGCGAAGTAGAAAAACATTGAAAATTAACTCTGTTTGGATTATTTTCGTTCGTTAGCAGCGTCATCTCATAATATTAAAATATGTAAATCTTGGAATAATGACCTTTTCTAGACCTAATTTTATATGGCTTACGGAAGTTAAGTGGTTCTAGATATTCTGAAAAAAAAGAGCTCTATGGAGCTCTGTTTAGAGGATTTATTAACAAAAACCTATCGTTAGCGATGTGATGGAGTACGAGTCCATAATTTCGTTTCTGTACTTGATAGGATCTATATACGACCGATTTTTTTGTTGAATTTAATTTCGATGAAAATTTTACAATAGATGTAGCTCGGGCTGTAGAGTGTATCCTGAAGTTTTCAGGTTTTTTTTTTAAATGGTTGAAAAGGTACTCGCTAATTACTTCTTAATTAATGTCCAATTTGAAAGAGTCAATATTTTTAAATCAATATATGCTAAAAGAATTTATTCAAAAAAATAGCTCTTGTAGAGAATAAAAGTCAAATGAAAGCGGTCTATGTCTCGTTTTCTCTAATTTTGCCCATACAATTTAATTAATTTTTTTCATGAATTATTGCTAAAGCTTTATAAAATCTTCTAATTTTTAACTTTCTAAATATTCAAATTTAATAGAAATTGTTGTAGAGCAAAATGATGTAATATCGAATTAGTTGATGTTCATTTTGTTAAACTTACTGTTCAAACGTTGTGCAGATAATATTCGATCAATTGTTGCAAATGAAAACAAACTCAGTGAAACATCATGATTCCAGACGGAGTCAAACTGTCGCAATTTGCAGATAATTTCATAATTTGTAGTTATTGGAATTTGAAATCCTTTTTGAAGTATTCGTGTCAACAATAGAAAATTAAAATAAATAAAATCAGACAGAGCTTCCCATAATAAATATACGGCATAAGCTCGTTTACTGAGTGTTCGAGAACTAAATACTATTGCATTTCCAATACAACCAATATTACCTGTCACCCAAATAAATAAGCCAATACATATGTTCAATTGATAAGGTAAAGCCAAAAGAGTACTACTAACAGTGTTTGATGTCGTATTCATTGTTTATAGATTAATATAAAAAAGAAATACAACATACTATTCTTCAGCTGTTTTAATCGATATTGATAAGAAAAATGAATTTTCTATTTGTCCTTGCTATAAATTTTTTTTAAATAGAATATAATAATATTTTTTTCATACAAAAGAATACATCTGAAGCATATTCCATGATGATAGACGCGTACCTTCATTTATAATCTAGAGTTCATACAAGTGTAATTGATGAAAGCAACTGAAGCAAAATATTCTTTTAACCACTTAGTCATGTTTACTAGGCATTGCAAAGATGTTTAACCCTTTCGTTACATAATTTTTTTTTCTGCATTGAAATCGAGTAAAATATTAAATTAGCTTTTTTTTAGAGATAGGGACCAGTAACGAATTGAGAAGCGGATGAAGAAGTGATCGACCCCGTCTTTGCCAAAACCCTCAATTCACCACTAATAGGAACATATGTAAAAAGTAACTCATGTGTTCTCGCATGTGATTTACTGAATGTTAGTTATATCGAACCTTGTTATACTTAAATGGAAATTTTAACTGCTGAAGTTTATTAGTTGCAAAATTTATAGAATGTTTTCATGGAATAACAAAAAGCAATTTTTATGTTGTTTTACACAAAAAGAAATACCACAAAAACTGCATTTTATGTTACTAAATATTGAACGAGCTTTCGTTCTGCAATATCCGCATCTTCCTTTAGGTCCAGCAACAGGCATATGTGCTTGTAATGGAGTTGATAAATATTTGTTCCCAGGCGTCGGTTGAATTCCTCTACACTTTTGGGCAGCAAAGTGAATAGGTCTACCTCTTCTTTTCCGTGAACTTTGATCACCAATCAGTGACATTGAAATAGAAGAGAGGAATTCGACATAAGCCATGTGTTGTTGATTCAGATCGTTGTAGCAGATTAACGCATTCGAAAGACTTGTTCGAAGAAAGTAAATGAATATACGAAACCAATTTCGCTTATATACTTTCTTTGAGAGATATAACATCCAGGGAAAGAGAAGAAGAAAAAGGACAGATATGAAGACGATACTTGTAACACAGATACTCCGGAAAGGTTCTAGAATACTCTTTATTATTTCCTTCCAAGAGATTTCATACTAATTTTTATGAATTATGCTATGAAAAATAATTAAAAACAGGTGTAGCTTTTTTTATACTATGGTAACGAAAGGGTTAACGAAGCAACAAATCCAATTAGTCAATGCACTTTTCAAGTAAATTTTATTTTGAGAAGAAAAAAACACTTTGCATTTCAAGAAATACATTTTATAATATGTATTAGAAATTTGGTCAAACCAACTGTATGCTCGCAATGACTGTCAAAACTATCTGACTAGTAGATAATTTTATTATATCTCAAAAAATTGGCTGAGCTAGAATGATCTTATTTACGTCAGATTACAGTTCATAGAACCTAATATATGAGTAAAAATGTTGTTAGCACTGTTTCTGAGAGATAAAAATGTGAAACACAATGTAATTGATGTTTTTAACTACGGAAGAATTCTTTGTCTTAATGCTCGAAAAATGGAATAGAAAAATTGTTTACATGTTGGAACGAGACATTATTGAAATACGATCTATGATCATATATCAACAATAAATACTTAGAGCATGGTATTAAAGATAACATTTTTTCCTAATGACGAATGCAATTGTTTGTGAATTTTCTCTATCATCAAAGGTCAGTTTTTTTTGCTGTATTCGAAAGTGTACACGGAATTCATGGTACATAAAGTAAACGTGAGGAAATTGATTGAAATTTCGAATTTTAAATTCTTTTTTCAACCAATCTCTGCCAATGCCAACTCTATTTTAGACTTGCCATTTGAATTAGTCACAATCTAAGAATAGATTCGAAAAGAGCATTGAAAATTGAACACAACTTACATAAAAAATTTAAGAAATTGACAGGAATTAGTTTTATGCTGTTTGAAAAAACACGTATCCACTATTGAGATTTATTGACCTGGTAACAATTTTTCATGTCAGCTTTACTTAGTTTTGAACGCTCTTTTCAAATCTATTTCGATGTTTTGGCTGATGCGAAAGATTCAAACTCGATGAATTTCAAGAGATTCTTTTTTTCCGTAGGAAATTTTTGTATTTGAAATCAAGACTAGGTCTTAATGATATAATTGGTTTAGGCTTCAACTGTAAGAGTTGGGAACGGAGAAAAAGATCCTCAGTAACCCATTCTGTTAAAACAATGTTTTATACCTCTTTCAATGTGTAACTGAGACTGTAGAAGAGGTCAATGTCTAATTTATGTCTAGATAGAAGATGACCAATGCAATTTTCTAACAGGAAAAACTTATTCATATAGAATACTCTTAACATCATCAAAAATAGAATTGACTAAACATCATCTGAGAAAAAAATTCTCGTGTCGCCTTCTTGTGGAAAATTTCCGGTGCAGGTTAACAAAAAAAGAAGATGACTTTTAAACTTACACTCGAAAGGAAAAGTACAATAAGAAGTAGTCCTTGTGTTAAGAACAGTTTGTTCTACGGAATAATGTATTAAAAAGAAAATTTTGATCTAGAAGAGAAGATTGACTTGAGAATTATTGATTAGTATATTAGATCTTATGGACTGAAATCTGACGAAAATTCAATTATTCTAGTTCATCAGATTTTTAAAGTTTACAAAAATAGAATTAAATTGATTATTGATCGGATAGCATTAACAGTCAATGCACCTATGAGAATCATGGAATTTTTTTATGTTTAACTTATTTTCATTGATCATAGTGGAATGAAAATAAAGCATAGGACATTGTCTTCTTTGTTATATACTAAGATAAGTTTAAATTCGCAGAATATTTCCAAGTTGCCTACCTTATTTTTATCTTTGGGTAATTGTATATGTTTTGTTGTTCTATAATGCTACTATAAATGAACTGCTAGTTAGATTATTTCTCAAATAAATCTTCACTGATTTGACTATAACGATGCAGAGTTAATTACCTGTGGTCGTTTAATATATTCAATAGTATGTAGATTCATATCGATATAATGACTTAGTAGATCATTTTAATTTGTCTGTTAGGATTACTAATCTAATTTCATTGCTTTAAAACAAAAAATTTGAATACCAATTGAATATACTTTTCATTGGATGAAGGACATGACAAGTGAGACTCTATTTTAGAGCATCACTCTATCATATAAACGATTGTAATTATTCTTTTAGTTAAATTAAAAGACATGTCTTATATATTAGAAAATTGCTAGAAAGCTTTTGAAGAACAACAAAGTTTTTAATTATCTTTGAAGAATATAAGTCTTTAAAAACATTTCATTTTTTCTCCACATCATTTCTTTTAAGTTATTATGATTATACATGCCTCTATAATTATTTTGTTTTTTTGTTAATAAGAAAAAAATGTAGCATAAAGCTGCACATCGGAATTCTGCCGGAGAAAATATGTTTAATATTTCATTTATAACTCGAGTTATGGATGTCATAGAGAAAGAATGTTTTTTCTTTCGGGAGAAGAGCGAATCGTCCTTGTTAATTAGAAGAAGTATGACAATGGAGAGGAATTGAAATGTGGATGTGGTTGCGAGTGAAGAGAAGACTGGTATCTACACTCACACGTTCAGTTTCTTGGAGTTATTCTTATTTATAAACAGTAACCTATCGATTTGGTAGCGGAAACTTTTTCGTTGGTTAGTACGTATGGTATCACAGAATATTTTCAATTCACTTGCAAATACACCATCGAAAAAACTTTACTTATGTGATTAAGTCGGTACATGCACTATTGTTTGAATGAAAATACGAATGCTTGTTGGATGTGTCATGAATTGAAGAAATTCATAGGTTTATACGGTTAAATTTTCTTCTTGTTTGTAAGCAAATTTCAGTAAGACATATCAAAATTATAATAACAACGTCTCACATCAAAATGAAGATTAACTATTTTTATTTCTCAAGCCTATTAGTGTTCGTAAAATCTTCGTAAAACTCCCCCACTTTCGATAATTTCATGCTGCAAAAGTAGGTGAAAACTTCCGTTTACATTTTTTTGCATGAAAAATGCAATTCTCACTTTTCATATTGTGACACAGAGATGTATCGATGAAATACTACAGTACTGAAGAAGAAATAAAATCCAAATAACTAGGCTTGAGCTGAAACTAAGACAAAATTTCTAATTCAAATGATTGTTCATTTTCTTTTTTTTGTATCAGATCTTTAGTTGATGTTTTCCCTATTTATGTATACCACTTTTGCATTGAAAGTATTTACTGTTTGAGTAAAGAAAGTATCAGCATTTATATTGTTGTTGTTAATTTTTGTTTTATCATCGATGAATAAACATATTGAATTGAAAAGATTGATTTTGCATTAAACGTGACATTTGGCGTTGATAGTCCGCATTAAATACGCATCCCTGGGTTTACTGTAATTCTGCGGAATTTTTTTTCTAAATCAAGTCAAGTAGATTTTCGTTACCAATAAGCAAGCAATTCAGCAGGAAAATGTTGACACACGGAGAATTGAAATGAGTCTCGTCTTTCATTTCATATCGATGTAATTTTTACTCCTACAACTGTGTGTAGAAATCTGAAATTTGATTCTTAACTTGGATACAAAACGTCGTTTAGCGTCTTCTATCAAATGAGTTCCAATAGAAGTTTATTTGAATAGGCAAGAGATAGTATGTATTTATTTTCATCAAAACATGTGCAGTATATAGATGCAATTACAAAAAAAAACAAGTGTTCTCTGTCGTTTTTTTCTCTCCACCAAGTAGTCTGTCGTGTTATTGCATTGCCGTCGTTCCAGTATACGTCAGTGAATAAGAAGAGATGAATTTAGAAGTATTAGCTGATGAATTACTGCTTGAGCTATTTGAATACTGTCATGGTCTTAATACGCGTTTAGATAATCTCATTTTCATGCATTTTCAAACACATTGTCTACATTTTCAAACATCATCGAAACAAGCTTTCAAAACTGTCTGTTAAGTAAATCTTCCATTGATTACCAATCAAGTTGTTTCGTTTGGTCTCTAAGATGACGATGAAATTCCTCAACAAATTTATTTATTTCGTTTGTTCCCATTAGATTGCATTTGTTCAGGCGAAATAATTAGTCAAACTTTATTAGAATGTCCACAACTTGTTCATTTAAATCTGAATAAAAGATGATATTTCTCATTTTGTAAATAGTGTTTGGAGTTTACCTAAGCTTATCTACTGTTGTTTAAACTTGAATTTAAAATGTGGATTTTATATGTCAATACCAACTCCTATTTCATTGTCTATAGAACATCTATCAATCTTAGGCGTCTAGCATACACCACGTCTTCGGTATCTTGCATTAGAATTATCCAATAGTCATGTCGATGAAAAGATAGAAATACCGATTTCGTCGATAACTGAATTAAGTCTTGTTTTTGCTGATCCATAACATGATATCATAGAGAACATGTTACAACACGTGCCCAATTTATGTCAATTGAAAATTGGAACTTGTTATTTTGACATGAACGGATATGAATGGGAAGAAATTATTCGTAATTATTTGCCCAAATTAAAAGTATTTCAACTGAAGATACGGTGTTCATTTATCAGTGAGAAGTATAAAAATGAATTATTCAATTCCTTGCAAACATGACTTTGGCTTGAAGAGCATCAATAGTTTGCTAGATATCATTACAATCTAAATGATAATTCCAACATGATTTGTCTATACGCATTACCATATAGTTTTTCCTATTCATTCTAAATCAACTGGTCCCAATAATGATGACGATTATTTGTCATATAATCATGCTCAACGTTAAGTTTATCGTTCTTCTTCAATAACAGAAACGATCGTGTCTAGACTTGGCTTTTCTAATGTAACTTATCTTTGAAAAACACTTATAGTTAATAATCATTTGTTGCTGATTATGCAAAATTTTGATTGATTAACTTTATTGAAAGAGGGTGTGGGTGTGGGTGATGTGGGTTGTGGGTGTGGATGTGGGTGGATGGGTGTGAGTGTGGTGGGGTGTTCGTGTGGGTGGGTGTTGGGTAAGCGAAGAACCATACCCATATCCGAACGTACATCCACATCGCACATCCCACACCCACACACCCACACCCACACCCACCCACACCCACACCCTAAAAATTAAATTAAAAAAATATGAGTGAACTCGTATGATAGAAAAAAACGAATTTTCAGGTGAAATTTGAATTAAAATTAAAATGATTTAAGGAAATGAATAAATAATCGTTATGATTGGGTGGATATGGAGTGTTAGTGTTGAGAAAGACAAAACAAGCCCACACCCACATACGTTTTTATTTACATTTATATATATATGTATATACAATTGCAAAAGTTCACATTTTGTTATTGTATGTACATCAGTGAATATTTCAACCAGAACAGGCAAGAAATAGCCAACAGTGTATATGAAAACGATTCTATAACTTGGATCGTATGTAAGACGTTAGGTAGTACATGCCAGGTGGTACAAAAAAGACAATGATGAGTCCGAAACAAACACAAAGTGCAATCAAGTCGGCTTTTCCACTATGAATATCCCACACAACCGATGTAACAAGGGCTCGTTCGTAGAAACATGTATAATTATTACCAATCTAAATGATAAGACACATCAGAATTGTAAACGATCTAGTTGAAACGATTGAACCGGCCGGTTTTACTGGTTTAAAAGAATGTTTAATCGGGAAAATTTAGCATGGTCTGCGATAGGATTAAGTCAAAAAATGAATTTCATAATCTTCTTATTATATAATTTTTTTCTAATAAAATATGTTGAGTGTAAGTTCATTTATGAAAATAATCGTATTGCTTAAAAAACTATTACTCTTATCTTATCTACTACTTTTTGCTTTTTTAATCGAAGTTTATTTCATTTCCTAAAAAAAAGCACAATCAAAAGTGTTCTAAATAAGACGATATTCTCAACTTATCTGACTGATGTTTTTTTAGAGGCTATATTTGAATTGGGACCATCATTCAAACGGAGACAACTTGACTGGAAAAATTTTAAATTTGTAGCATAGCAATCAGCTATCTGTCAACTTGATTCCTTTTTTCGTGCGAGAGACACGCTCCATATTTCCTCTTCAAGATTTCAAAAGGTAAGAAAAAAAAATCGAAAAACGAGTATTTTTTGAAGTCTCTTCTTTTAATTAATTGTAAAAGACCCAAGAAATCGATTAGTTCTCGCTGGTTTTTAACGATCTACAAAGTTTTTGAACAGGCTGGACCGGGCCGGTTCGAAAATTCTCGGCCGGCTACAACTCTGAGACACATAAGAATTTTGAGCACTGTCATACTAAATAAGAAATGTTACCTGTTGTTGATCATGTTTTTGCTTGCGACTTCTACTACTATAGACACTTGTGATGCTTGTTCCATTGAAGATTCTATAGGACATCACAAAATCCTCATCGACGCATTTATAATGCGTACATGAATTATCATTACACGTTTGACATTGGTGTTCTAAAAATGTGTAATTGAGTAATTGACAAGACGCACTAATATAAAGAGCTCGCATTTTCTGAGTTTTGACATAAGACTTAGCTTTAACAGAGCCAATGATGAGACATGGAAGAAAGCCTAACAAACCCATCATAAATAAACAAATTCCAAAGCCAAAAAATTTTGAATTCAACTTCTTAAAACAATTCGATTTCTCGAATGACATGTACAGCTAGTCTGAAATCGTTGAATATGTATTAAAATGATGCAAATAAATATATTGTAATCGATGCAATGCTTTAATTAATCATATTGCATATGTTTCATGCAATAACCGCATAGGTTTTTTCCGTGATGTCTTTGCGTGACACTTATTATGGACTTCTATTTATTTAAGATAAACTACTCTCATTTTCTTTTCGAACATATAGATTAAATTCGTGTTTTACATCCATAGAAAATGAGTCAACGACACTCTTGTGAGTGAAGATATTATTGCTCTCAACGTGCTTATGTCTAAATTTCGACATTAAGCTCTTTTTTATAATGCGAAGCAAAGAATTTTTTCTTATCATACTGTCTCTTTTATTATATTGCGCTATAAAAACAAAAGGATGCAAACGAAGTGTTGATTGTAATGTGAGTAGCGTTGTCATGATTATATATACTCTGATATTAAAGCTCGTACCCGAAAACTATAGAAACTCAATGTTCATTTCATTAATGAGTAATTTGTAACTATTTTTCCACTGGATTGGACTAGATAATCATTCAAACATTGAATTCTTTATGTAAATATCAATTGATAATTATGAAACTATACCATATTTTCCATAGTGATTTTCTGAGTTTTCCACTATTGATGTCATTAATAAGGTCTCTATAATACAACTAGAAACGGTAATTTGATTTATTTCAAGAGTTTCATTCACGAATAGGTAGCTCAACCTTGTCGATTTAATTGAATATCAATAGAGAACGATGTGAGTAGAATTGTCACATAGTCTTGAATAAGCTAAACATATAATTATATATTGAACATTCGAAGATATTTTGACAAGTAAGGGGATAATCAAAACATATTAAGAAATACACCGACATAGAGATGAATTTTACTTCTTTGAGGCAATGAGTAGCGAAAATCAGTTCGGACATTTGATTCAGTCGATCGCGTTACGGACAAACTTTTCCTTAAGATTGTCAAGATGATTTTGCATAGCCAACGTCTTTTATGCTTTTCGCTTTTGAGACTTTTCAAGACTATAGGACCTAATCGTGCGGACGAGCTATCAATATCGGTTTCGCCGTTGCTTACGAGACTCATCAGATGATGTTATGTTATGTTTTCTTTATTACAAAAGAACTGCGTTATGCCTGAATAGAATAAGAAAAAATGAATAATCTGCTCTTTGACTACTACAACAATCGATCTCGAATTCGAAAACTAAACGACGATGATAATAAGTATAGAAAATAGCTGCCATTATCGCTATTTCCTCCCAGCTGCTCGTATCATCAGGCGTTTTATTCTTCTACATACGTATTTTAGTTGCGGAGCTGAAATATTAATAGCATGACTGCTTTACTCATCCCCTCCCCCGTGTCATACGTTAACATATAGTACCGAATACAATTTTTCTTAATGCATGTAAGTATGATTTCATAATAAAACAAGAGTAAACAATGGCTTAACATGCATAACAAACCTTTTGATATTCTCAATGCGACGGTCGAAGTCGTGCAGCTTCAAATAAAAATTACCCTGTAAAGCATTGCAATGACGCAAAAGTGAAACATGCGATAAGATAAAACTTTTACTTTTCTGTTGATGAATGCTATAAAATAGACATTGGCTGAAAAGAGAATTTTGACATTTCTTTTTGTTTGTTACTCAAAGAGTCAACGAGCAGCAATCCAATAGAAACGATAAATAAATAGATAGCTGTGATATACAGTTTCGGTGCATCGTTACGACACATTTCAAATGGGCCAATCATGTTCTGAATGCTTCAACGACTATGGATGTGTCCTAATAGTTTTCCCTATAATCGTATGTATAAGTGTTGGTCCATTCATCATTTGGGGTTCAATTGAGGCGTCCAGATATGTCAAGGAACGAAACACACGTAATCTCTATCACGATACGAGTTGTCTGTTACGCAACTACACAAGTGTGACACATCAATGTCGAAGCTGTGATGGAGAGACTTGTGTCGATGTTACCTGTTATGACGAACGTTTTTGCCTTTCATATTTGATTAGCAATACGACAATTATCAACAGTATCTTTAGCAGTCACGACAGACGTACACAGCATCATCAGACACAGGTATAGATACATGTCTTTTTTTCTATTCATAGACCAATATCACACTCTATAGTTCTACCTTATAGATTGGTAACTACTACCCATGCTTCTATCAAAAAGTCGATGTTGAAAGAGTTGTCTGGGAGCTTCCCGATGGAAAATATTTTCTGATACAATTGTGCGCTGCTTTCGCAATCGCTGGTTTTTTTCTTCTATTACTATTATTCGCCATTGGGGTTATCTTATTTGCATCAGGATGTTGTAATTGCATATTCAAGTCTTCATGTGGCAAATGTCTCAATAATAAATACCATTGGAGAAAGAACAGATGGTAAAGTAAATTAACATTTCAGATAAATGCAACGAAACTTAAATGATTATAAGAGATCTCAAATAAATTTGGTACGTTGGCATGCATAAGCCCTATTGTATGGATAAAAATGAACAAATTTTTATTGTGTGTTTTAAAACTTCTTTCTTTTGTTGTTTGTTTGATGGTTATGAATAAAATATGGGCGTTTTCTAAGCAACAATACCATCATTTCAGTCGAGAAAGGGTGTGAGTGTGTGGGTGTGGGTGTGGGTGGGTGCGGGTGTGGGTGGGTGCGGGTGTGTGGATGTGGATGTGGGTGTGTGGATGTGATGGCAAGATTACCATTAACACGTACCCCATACCCACACCCACACACCCTACTTGAACAGCCCCTAACCTTGTACGGTCTTGTTTATTTGAGGCTTGTACATTATCATAGCACTAAGATATAAAAACTAAAGTACTATTTACATGCGAATCTGCTATGTGATTTATTTCCTCACAAATGCTGAAGAAAAATCAACTAGAGTAACTGAATTAAAAAAAAGATCTCTGCATTGGATCCCGATATGAGTTTATTTCATGGTAGTAAATTATATATACGTGTCTAATGTGGCGATAAATTATATTAATTAATCTGTTAAAATAGAAATGAGGAATATGTCGTATTTCATACAATCATTTCCCCAAATCGATATATCGATTTTTGAATTTTATTTATCATCAGTCTTGATTTTCCATTTTTTTGAAAAATGAATTTTTTCGAGAATCAAATTGAATTTCCATGAATTAGAAAATCAAGTATTTTCCAAGTTTTCAAAATTCGATGATTGAATAATGAAAGTTTGAAAATGATTCAACTTTTTCAAAGTCGATTTTCTGAAAAGTATAATTTCAAAAAAATTTACAGTGTAGTGTGGGATTGAGTCTCTGAACGAACCGGTTCACCTAGGAGTCTTATGTTGCTTTAATCTCGATAGTACATCCTTAGATACTGCTTCAAAAATGCTACCTATATATAGTTTTCAGTACCTAAAAGGCTCCTAGGTAGGTGAAGTTAACAGCGGATTCGAATGTTTCCAGGAGGGATTCGTCCATAGACATGCTCCCAGCGTTTCAAAGCTTGTTCCAAGTAGAAATCGACGAGTTCTATCTAATGGTATGCTCGGATTTCGGATAGTCCAAAGTATGATTTTCAGATTCTCACTAGCGCCATGTATCTGCCCAAAACCATACTTTGTGCTACCGGAAATCTGAGCATACCATTGGATAGAGCTCGTCGAGTTCTATTGGAACAAGCATTGAAACGCTTGGAATTTGTCTTTGAACGAATCGCTGCTGAAATTATTCGAATCAGCTGCCAGAATTTCAATAGGAAAATTCAGTATTTTGGGATCATTCTTTTGGCAATGGAAAATCTGATTACACCATTAAATAGAGCTCATCGAGTTGTACTTGGGACAGGGCTGGAACGATTGGAATAGATTCCCGGACGAATCGCCGCTGGAAACACTCGAATCGGCTGCTAACTTCACCTACGTAAGACGCCTAGACATTAGGGCATCATGAGCCATAAAAGAAAAGATTAACAAAACTGCGATGCGCAGTGGCTGTATAATATATTAATATATTTGCATCGAAAATTCCTTGAATAAGAGTGAATATCAGTGAAGTGTAGGTGTCAATTGAATTATGGGATACGACGAAGCCTTATAACCATTCGCATATTTATACTCCTACGAGTTAGAAATCGGACTGATTCACCCGTATAGTTATATTTTTTTTGCAATTCTGATTCCGAATTTTTTTTTTATAACTTATCCATACCTGGAATGTTCGGAAATAGTATATAATTTTAGCTTATCGTACTCTGACGAAAGGTATCTGAATTTAACCCTTTCAATACTGACATTTTCTATCATTCTATACAAACTTGAAGAAAATCTAGATTTCTCTCTCTTGCGTTCTTATCTAAATAATCAGCTGGACACGAATTCAGCTACGCTAGTTCAGTGCGAAAAAAAAAAATCTTCACAGCGAAGAATACACGCGCTTCTTTGAACACACATATGATATGTGTGAAATACGAAGGCAACAGAACGCAAAATTTCTATATTACGATTTGCGTGTCATCTACGAGCTGATATGCTGTATTGAAAGGGATTAGAAAGTAAGATGATTCTATTGCATAAATATTATTAAAAAGAACTACACAAAGCAAATGAAGTGTGGGATGATTTCAATCAAGTTATCTTGCATAAAATTTTTGAATTTGCTATAATTTATATCATTTCCGACACAGCCAGAGTCATCTAAAATCAACATTGACTTCGGCATTCATATGGAAAGCAAGGCTCACATGCTGACACACCTACGGTCTTTCGTTACTTCATGCTGTGTATCGTTCGATGGGCCGATTTAGGTTCTTATGTATCTTCAAGTTTTGAATTAAAATTTTTTCATTTTAAAAAGAGTTGTTTGGACTCATTATGGAATGAATACATTCATACAAATGCTTTTCATATGTATTGGATGTTTAATTTATGCAAAATATAGTCAATGTGATCCTCTTAGTGCGAAAATGATTTCATGAGCACATCAAGTAATATTCAATTAATAAAATCAAATTTTCTAAATGAAATTATTCGTATTTAGCTATATCCATTGTTTGTTATAGAAACATTAGGAAAATTTTCTGGCTTAACAGGCGTTTTTATTGCTTGTATATGAAGGGCAACATTAACTACATTTTCAAGTGGTATAAATAGTATTGCAACAGTTATTATTGAAGATATTTATAAACGATTATCAAGTAAAAGTTCAATATCAAATGAACATCAATTGATTCGTTCGAAAATTTATGTAATTATTACTTTTAGGGTGTGGGTGTGGGTGTGGATGTGGGTGGGTGTGGGTGTGGGGTGTGGGTGTGGGTGTGGGTGTGGGTGTGTGGGAGTGGGGTGGCGGTGTGGGTGTGGGGTGTGGGTGTGGGTGTGGGTGGGTGTGGGTGG
>CAJNOP010000525.1:105377-117656 GCA_905250075.1 Rotaria sp. Silwood1
TGGGGTGTGGGTGTGGGTGTGGGTGTGGGTAGGTGTGGGTGTGGGCCAAGATAAGATAAACACCGACAGCAACACCCTCTTGTGATATGGTTACTCGAATCTTAGCTCAATGTGACTTACAGTTACAAAATTTCCCTGTCAACCACCCATGTGAATATTGCTCTTCTCTCATTTTCTTGTCTCTTTTTTCTGAGCTATATGTGCTCCTTATAGTTGCTGGTTTTCCGGTTCCCCCTTTTTCTTTGTTGCTTTTCGATGTGCGCTGCGCATCGTTGTTGTTGGGGAGAAGTGTCATGGTCCTGGTCATCATTCTTTCTCTCTGCTGCTCTCTTTCGTCACAGATCCTCCCTGCGTCGCTCTTCCCGTGATGGTATGCGCATAAGACACGTTTTCGCTCTCTATTATTCTGCGATTTGGACTCATTCATTTCTTTTCATTTGTCGAGAGAACAAAGTATGCGTGAGAATCAAATTAAATCTATTTGCGTTGTCTCGATGCATTTAGGGATTCTGTTGCTCACCACATTGCTCTTAATCTACTTCAAATGATATCAATTTACTGCAGTGACAAGATTTTTACGGCTCTGCTTGCTTTTTGTAGCACGATATGACAACAATATAAAAAAGAGACGAACAAAATCATTCTATTCGTATTGTTCTCAGACTTCTTTCACTCTCAGTTCTATGAGTGACTTGATTTCTAATTGTTTAGGTCACATGGTGGCCAATCTTTGCTGCGCCTGTTGCAGCTGTCTTTGCAAAATGCATCGCAATGATAGAACTACCAGTTCAAATGACCATCAACTACAACAAGAAGACGTCCGCTATGTAACAACATCAGAATATAACCCTTCTTCAAAATCGACTATATTTTGAAATGAACTATGAGTTTACATGAATACAAACCAGTTTTTGTCTCTCTTCGTTTGAATACAGTTGTTTTTTTCTTTGGTGTTCATCAGTCTTGTCTCGTTTGAGATTTCTACAATACAGACGAGAATCAGGATCAAAAAAAAAAAACTCTATGGTTTAAGGGTGGGGTGAGTATAATATAAACACTAGCGAAACTTCGTGTATACTGCACGACTCCCTTGTACTTGTAAAGTATCACATTTGTGTTTTAATCTGGCTCGAAAATAGACAATCAGACACTTCGCATTATATATATATACCCAAATAGATCTTATAGCATTATATCCTTGTAGTCTTACCTCTTTGTAACCTTATATTTCTGTACTCTCTTCATTTATGACCTTATCCCCTTCTCTCTTTATTTGCTTATATCCCTGGAGCTTTATTCCCTGTACCCTTATAGCCCTATGCCCCTAGACTCTTATTTCCTATATCCCTATCTCCCCGTTCTCTCTCCCTCTATCCTTCCATCCCCCTATCTTTCTATAGTCCTATCTCTATCCCTCTATCTTCTTATCTTCTATCTCTACACCCCTATACTCCTATACCCAAATTTCCCTATCTCTATAGCCCTATCCTCTATATCCCTATATCCCTATACCCCTATTCTCTATAGTCCTATACTCCTATTCCCTATAGTTCTATAGTTCTGTAGCCCTATAGGTCCCCATCCTATACCGTTTAACCTTGAACCCGGCACAGACAGACACACAAGACAGACACTGAACATTAATAATATATAGTGAGGGTAGCAACAGTAAAATTTTCTTCTTTGCAATATTTGTGTAACTAATCCACGATAAATTGGAATTTTTGTTTTTGTTTAGAATTCTTTTTCAGGGAAACCTAGAAGTGAAAAAGTTTAGTAAGGTTCCGGAAATGCAAAATTAAAGTAGATTTTTTTTCTTTTCTTTTATGTATGGTTAGATAGAGCTTGACGAGCTGATCAAGAATATGTGTGTTTTAAATTTTTTGGAGTCAGTGTCTAGTTAAAAATTCTCAGTTTTTTTCCGATGACCTATTGTTTCTAAAAAGAAAAAGAAAAAGTCAATATCCAATGACCGACCGATTTTCAATTATTTTTCATTTGCTTCAAATTCTAAAACTGTTTGTTTCGAATTCAGCAATGAAAACTGAATCTATGGAAGTCATTTTTGAGGCTATTCAGATATCACAAGAGTTGAGGGGTCTAAATTGCGGAGGAGAATTTTGTAATGCTATCTATAGTGATTTGGTCTCAAATTCAGGGTGAAAACTTGATTTCTTTCAGTTTTGGTATTTTTTGTTTCTTCTGATTTTTTCGATGCACTAAGAGATATTTTGGTGTGAGTGTGGGTATGGGTGTGGTGGGTGTGGGTGTGGGTGTGTGTGGGTGTAGGGTGGGGTTGGGTGTGTGGGTGTGGGTGTGGGTGTGGGTGTGGGTGTGGGTGTGGGTGTGAGTATGGTTTGAGAGGTATTCACACTCACACCGTAGGTCGGTCCGCGAACGTCAATGAATGCATCAATTTCAGAGATTATCGTGACCGTTGATCACTAAGAAAACAACAAAGTATTTTCCTGTAAGTTATTGCCTGAAATGATACCATTTTTCGACTTTTATTTCTTGTGCTAGATAGTACATTATAAAATGACACGTAACTGAATAATTTAGTGATATTATTCGAGATAGGCACTATTTTTCTTCTAAAAAATATTGCTCCACTCTTTCTTGTAGAACTTACAATATCATCCTTTGACACACTTCGTCCAGTACATAAGAATACAGGCAAGTTTGTTCGTTTTCTCATACTGAAACCAAATGTTCATTCAGTCTAGTTGCACTTACTCAACAGACATTCATCTAAATAAACAAACAGGGGCGGTATTTCTCTTTACAAGATTCTTGCTATTATCAAAAAGAAAAATATTTTGGAGAAAAGGGACGAAATAAAACATTTACCAAGAAGTGTTCAAGTGGGTTCCAACTTACATTATGCATTTACTAAGTCATTGACTCCAAAAATAGCTGATCAAACCTGGCACTTTCTCATGTGAAAAATAAAATATATATGTATACAAAACCATGTTAACAACATACTCACTAAATTGACAAATATGAATTTCGTTATCCTGATCCTATTCGTTACGATCTATTGTGAAGCCGCGATACTGGCTCTCGGTTTGAGACCAGTTGCTCGGCCACCTCCAATTGTTCGTACATCAGTTCCACCTTTTAGTCCAAGCTGGGATCGATTTCCCACACCAAAGCCGAACTCATCCGACATCGACTTATCAGAACCAGAAAATAATGGTGAAAATCAAAATTCGTCGCCACCCAGCATACCCAGTGTATGCTGTAGTCAACAGCTGGTACGTTTCGCTTGTAATAATGATCAAGTTCTTGGATGTGCATGTAAATGTCGAGATTCAATCATGGTGCCCAGTGGCGGTGCCTTTTTTAGTTGCTGTTTGGAATAGAACTTTTTCATAAGACATACTAATAACAAGCAAAATCTTTGATAAGAGAAATCCAATTGTAACGTATTTTTCATGTAATGATATGCGAGAAGCAAAACATTTTCGAATTTCACTCCTCACTGTCTTTTTATTGATTTCCATATTGTTAATATAACATATCTTTGTCGTCTTAGCACATTTGCTTCACGTATACTTTTCTCAATAAAGATGTACTGACCCTTAGATACTCGCCACATTGTTTTTGCCATCGGCAGTACCAACCCATCTAGTTTAGAATTTAAGAGACATTCCATGATAAGACCACCCAAATTGATATGGGTCGGCTGCCGAAAAATTTTTGATTTTGATCTTATATATACCATTCGAAAGTTCACGAAAAGTTGGGTCATGGGCTAAAAGTCAGCTCTTTAAAGCAAAGTTGAACGGAAATAATATCATGAACAGCATATTAGGGCCGATGCGTGCCCAGGACAAAATAGGAAAAAACGGAACGGTTTGGTATTTTTCATCTATCTCAGTCATTTGTCAACCGTTTTTGGCGCAACATCCACCAATCGTTTGAGCATTGAAAACGGTATCGGAGGCTCTATATAGCTTTCGCATGCTTTGCCATATCGCGCGTCAGCAAGTGCTGAAATGTATAAGACTGCTACGGTCATCATAAAATTTAGGAAATATTTGTGCTCTAGCTCTGCGCACAACGGAATATATTTGAGTTGTACGCCCTGAGAATGCATTCAAAAGCCTATTATCTGTTAGGGACCTCAATGAATATCTCAAGTATCAATATCTTAACTGCCCCTATTCTGATTTCGAAAAATGAGTGTCAAACGTTTTCATTTTTAGACTCTTTCTTACTAATAACCGTCTCATGTCTCTTTTTGCTTTTGTCGAATTTGCAACAACAAGCAATTTTCTTCGGAAACGTGTGTGAGTGTGGACGGTGTGTGGGTGTAGATGTAAGCGAATCGAGTAATCACACCCACACCCACACCCACACCCACACCCACACCCACACCCACACCCACACCCACACCCACATCCACAACCTCACCTACACCCACACCCACACCCACACCCACAACCTCACCCACACCCACAACCTCACCTACACCCACACCCACACCCACAACCTCACCCACACCCACAACCACACCCACACCCTCGTATTTTTACAAAAGCAAACACTGCTCACGAAGATCTTGTTTTACCGCTGTTGAAGGTATGAGTGATGGAAAATGGTTACCAGTCAGTTCAATAGGATTGCCTTCAGAACTTGGTTGAGCTTTTGGTACTTTTGATTTTCCGTGCATTTCATTTTTTTATGAATCAGATGCAATCAAACGTCAGAAAACCCAATTAAAGATGATATAGACTTGCGAACATACGCAAAGAAATAGATCGTGTGTGTCTTAATTGAATAATGACGTAAGGCAAAATAATAGAAGTAACTGGTTTAACTATAGGAAGACAGATGGTGAATGAGGCATTACACAGATGATAGAATGACAATATATTGGAACTGATAAATCTATGATCTCTACTAGTATTCATACCATTGCAGTATCATAAGAGACATGTCCAAACCAGTTACGAGTGAATTCAGAACCAAAACACATATATGTAGTTCCCGTTCCCAAGGGGTTAATGCAATCAGTCGCTATAAGTAACACATGTACATACACTTCATTATCGAGTAATCTTTTTTTCTCTGAAATTAGTTTCATTCGATTTCTTTTTGCAATATTGGACCCCCATTTCAAACCTATATAAAAGCACGTACAATCTCGATAGGAGGGCTCATCATCCTTGCTCTTTCTCAATGCCATTGAATTTTAATTGTATCTGAACAAGGTATATAGTCGGAAGTGACAACCTAGAACATTTTCTTTTCTCACACGATTTCAAATTCATCTAAAAGTTCAGATAATAACTGTATCATGCAACTCAAATGGTTTTCTTCGGTCACACACACCAACTGTGATACAGCTTTATTGAATTAATTTAGTTTGATCATGAAACATTACAAATTCATTATGGCGTGAAATGACATATAACAGAAGCTGTTGATCAAGAGATTTTATACTTAGCAACACTAAATTTCACTAAATTAGTAAGTTGATGCTTCTTACATTTTCGTGACTATTTTAACAAGTAGTTCTTATCTTGTCTGCTGAACTTCAGATTGAATATTTTACTTTAAGATTTTGTTGTAATCATTCCTTGTTAAGCTATACCTGACAGTATTTAGAATTATCTATCTAATTTTTTCTTACTACATAAACAGAGTTTGACTGAAAGCCTTTTCTCTAACATCAGTGTTAGATCATTAACCCTGATTTCTAATCTATAAAATCTCTGAATTCTCTCAGCTTCACCTGGATGCTGCCTAAACCTAATGGCTGGATGTAATTTGTTTACTTTATATTTCATTGAATCACAATACTATGTATCGTTACTATGAACCCATTTCATGAATTGATTATTTATTTGAGTGAGAACCAGCAAATATTTGTCGAAACATTTGTTTTTGCCTTGAGTCCGTTTGAATACCAGATAATCAAATCAGAATTAAATTGAGACCGTGGAGATAATAAAAAATCAGTCTATTGTGTTCTTAAATAAATTAGCCACTTTCCCGCTAGAGAAAATCTCGGATTATCTATTATTTTTAAGCGTAAGATAATTTTTCAAATATCTTCTATTGACTTTCGTTTATATTCATAAAATTTAATTTGAATGATTTTGAAAAAACAAAAAAATTGTGAGAATTGCGGAACAAATTATTAGGATTGTAAATAATTATAAATAATGTTGACCTCAGTCTTTTAAGATTTTGAGTACAAATCCTTAAAAACTAGCCATATTGTAATGTAAAGATACTAATTAAAGTATCAATTTTTCGCAAAATTAATTAATTAAGGTAACTTCTATTACTCATGATGCATTATTTCTCCAGGGGAATCTACAATCGTAGAGTGAAGTGGTGTTTAGTTAATGATATTGATGGGTTTAAATAAGGTTTTCCTCAGTACCTTGCATATTAGTCACATCTAAATCAAGTCAATCTGTTAAAAAAGCTAACACTTCGTTCTAAAACAAACGTCTAGATTCATACAATTAAATTTATCAGTTTCGATCAAGGTTGATAAAACTAGTCTCGAAATAGCAAGAAAATTATCACATAACTCTCATTAGCATTTGTTAATGACAGATAATTTTATGAAAAAAAACACTGTGATCACCAACCATTGCATAATGTGGCTTTTAATTAGACAATATATTTTTACCCTCATTAAGTAATCCTAACCATCATCACAATGATATATGCCAGAGACTTTTCGTAGGACTGGTATCTTTATAAATTACTTTCGACAACTGATATTTTAATAGTAGAGAATTCTTCTTGTAGATGGATAGTGTAACAATAAAAATATTGTTATTCAACAATACGAACACCACATGTTCAAAACCTCTTTTATGGACTCAAGATGTTATTGACAATACAAAACCTCAACTTTATGCTTGTATTATTGCTTTAGTTATTCATTTAGTATTTTGGCTTCAAATTATTTTTTGCTCACCTCTTCGACAAAGATCACTCTTCTGGATCTATTCTTATCTTATCACTGATATTTTTCTTCTTATTCGCTTTTTGTTTAGTTATATTGTTCATACAACATCTATGGCATGTAACCCAGCTAGAGCATGGGTTTTATTTACCTGCTATTTTGAAGCAGCACTTGACAATTATTTCAATATAACTGAAGTATATATTCTATTAGCTTTGAATATATGTCGGTATATACTAATAGCATACAATCGAAATGTATACGAAGTCCATATGAAACGATTGATCTTGACTCAATTTGGTATATATTTAGTACCATTTATTGTTTTTATTGTCGAATTTCTTTTTGGTTGGACTCGTGTAAAAGAGCTTATTAATGATGGTTGTGACGTAGTTTATACGAATATCTATATTCAAGTATTTAATACAATTTTCGGATATGCATTACCAATGTTTTTAAACGTGTTGGTGATTTATGCTAGTGTTCGTCATGTTCATTTAACAGCAACTTTACAACGGACACAACATCATGTTTCAGCTCGTGAAAAATATCATCATTCATTAGTCATTCAATTTCTTTGTTTTTATCTCATTTGGGGTGGACTTTGGTCACCATATGTTATTATCTCTCAAGTGTCATTTAGTGTTGAGAATGTGATGAATACTATTATTCTGCTTAGTTTTATTCAAATAGCACTCGATCCAATAATTATTGCAGCTTTAGATGTTCGTTTTTGGCATGAATGGCGAAAAGTCTGGATTCATATAAAAAATAAAATATTCTTCAATCGAGCCAATCGTAGACGAATTCAACCATTAACAGTGAATCTGAATTGAATTTCAGTTAAGGCTCTCTGATTGACAACAAACGATTTTAAAAGACAAAAATGCGTAAAACTTAATTTTCTCTGAAAAAACTTTTGTTATCTAATATAAAACTATCATTCTATAAATAGACTTTCGGACAATAGCTGCGGGTGTGAATGTGGGTGTGAGTGTGGGTGTGAGTGTGGGTGTGGGTGTGGGTGTGGGTGTGGGTGTGGGTGTGGGGTGTGGGTGTGGGTGTGTGGGTGTGGGTACGGAGGTGTCTAATCACCTAATACTCACACCCGTACCCACACCCACACAGCCCACACCTCAGCCACCCACACCCACACCCACACACCCACACCCACCACTCACACCCACACCACACACACACTCACACCCACACCCCATACCCACTCGCCACACTCACACCCTATCCATACTCACACCCGCACCCACGCGCACACCCGCACCCACACTCACACCCACACCCACCCACATCCACACCCACACCCACCCACACCCACACCCACATCACTACAAAAAATGCCTTTTCAATAAACAGGAAATCTAAATAATAATGCTCGGTATCATTTTTCGTATTGAAGATGTTTCATAAGAGAATGAAGTATGGATCGTACATCTTACTTTGTGCGAAGATAACGACCTTAAAATCAAGGTATCTGCCGAGCATGTCAAAATGAATATTGCCGAGAAACGTGATACTCATACGCTTTGCTGTGCTATTCTGATTTTAGGCAAGTTGGACACAAGTAAATGTTCGTATCGCCAATATTTGAAAGAAATATTTGGTGATCATTCTCACACAACACAAATGACTATCATAATCTTGCTCTGGTAGATGATGCTTGTGGTGAATATGGCAAGAGTTTTCAAATGTTCAAAATAGTATGGGAGCTGTATATCGTAAGACAGATGATCTGATTCTAGCACCTTCAACCTATGAGAGTATATTTCACATTTCAGAAGATTATATGCTAATGAAAATGATATAGTTACTGGTTGTTTAATTAACATAGATATCATATTTAACACAAAAAAGAAATATGAAAAAACTCTTGAGTTACTTTGATAATTATTCTTCACTTGACGTATTGGAATATAACTCTTGTCTATCACGACAAGGAGAATTATTTTCAAGCTTTCTCTTTATACGAGAAAGCATTATCTTTTTTTCCTTGCATATAAAACAATGCATGAAAAATAAAAGTAACAATTTAAGAGAACAGAACATCTGTATAAGATTTATCTTGAGGATGTGGGTGTGGCTATGGGGTGTCGTTGTGAGTGGGTGTGGATGAATCACAAGACCCACACCTACCCACCCAAACTCACACTCACACCCACACACCCACACCCCAAATATGGATAAATTCAGAATTCACACAGGTACACCGGCATTCACATCCGTACTGATATCTATACCCAGCGAGACAAAGAACGAATCAAAATAATCAATCTTTTCGCACACCAAAATCTGGATATTCTCTGACATCATTAATGATCGATTGCGACGTCTCACCTTGCCAGTTAGAAACAATTGTCCATCGATCTTGTTGATAAGCGATCGACGCTGACAACGATACTTCTCACACACTACCGGAAAATTTGACATTAACTTCCATCTTGTACAAGATGGCAAGAATGAACATTTTTTCACATTTATTTAGAAACAAGAAATGAAGATAGAAGAAAGTGATACAAAACCAAAACTCCAAAGTTTATCCGTCAAATTCTCAACCTGCTTATGGCTGTAAGGAGGGTGAATCGTCATCATCAACAATCTGTACAAAAAAAACGCGAACGTCGCTTTAGAATGGGCAGCATAGAGATAGAAGTCGACATCCAAAAGCTAATGAAGAGTCCTCAGAATGAATCCATTCAATCACTATACTCATCAATTAACAGAAGAGTCCATCACTCCTTCGTAATAGGCTAAGTAGAAATACGAATCAGAAAAAAAATGACTTCATCCAACTATTCGCCAATGGTCACGTCCAAAGCAAGCAAACTGTACAAGTGCTTTAACATAACGATGCTGATGAATGCAATACAAGGAACTTTTCAGTTCACAAATTGTGGATAACTCAAAGAATACTATGTTCGATACACAATCCACTACCACCTTGCTCTAAGTGAATACACACAGCCAGAGACTCATACGAAAATTACCCATTAAATACTTCAGTAAGCACAAAGACGACGCAAAAACATAGGTATCGTCACATTTGGCTGCATAATATCGCGATCATATAAAAGTTCAAAAAAGATTCCATCAAATCTCACCACTGTAAAGACTAACTAAATGAATCCATGCCGTACAGCAAACGAACATGTATCAAAAGCAGATTATTCGAATGTCAAGTTTCAATTGAACTAGGAATTGCATATTCTTCATATATTTAACAATGACATCTAAAAAAAATCATACTCATCATGAACACATACTGAAACGATGTCTCAATTGTATTAAAAATAGTAAACATTCGATAGATTCGATAATGGTATCAAAATCGATTAATACTCAGCATCGAATTATACTAAAATCACGTTTCAACTGAATAAAAAAAAACTATCTTTTTGATAGACTTGATAATCACATCCCAGGCAAATAATAGTCATCATGAAACGATTCTCAAAAATTTTTTAATTGTTTTCGAAATTAAATGTCTTTCATAGATTTCAAAATCACATCGAAATCAAACAATCCTCAGAATTATGTGATTATTCTAAAGCCATCTTTGAATTTAGTCAAAGATAGAATGTTTTTGATAGCTTTGATAATAACATCGAAATCTAATGATACTCAATATGCGGTTATTCTGAAATCGTGTTTCAATTGAATTCCGAATTTTCTATTTTCTATAGATTTGATGATCACATGAAGATCAAATAATACTCACTAGCAAACTATTCTAAAATTATGTTCCAATTAAAAGGAGAATTGCATGTTCTTCATTGATTTTGTAACGACAATGAAATCAAATAATACACACAAGAAAACCATTCTTAAATCATGCGTCAATTCAATTAGCAACTTCATGTCTTTGTTACATTTGATAATGACATCCAAATAGAATAATAGTCATCATGTAGTTATTCTAAAATTCTATTTCAATCGAATAAAAAACACGATTTTTTCGACGGATTTGATATTGACATCAAAATCAAACAATCCTTAACAAGACACTATTCTAAAATCATGCTCCAATTGAATTCGAAAGCTCGTCTTCTTGCTAGATTCGACACTGACATCTAAATCAAACAATACTCATCATGAACTCATTCTAAATCATGCTTCAATTCAATTCGAGATAGCATCTTCCAGATTGATTTGATATTAACATCGAAATCCAACAATACTCATCATGAAATCATTCTAAATCATGGTTCAATCGAATACAAAATTGCCTTTCTGCTACAGCGCTAATAATGACATGAAAATCAAAAAAAATGCCCAAGATCTAAATCTTCGACAATAATGTTTGAATTCGATCATAAACTAGATGTTCTTGATAGATTCGGCAATGACATCGAATTTAACTCATACTCAATAGAATCTATTCTAAAACGATACTACAATTAAGCTATAGATAGTATAGTTTGGATAGATTTCAGAATACATCAAAATCAACTAATACCCAGCATGAAATAATTCTGAAATCCAGTGTCAATTACGTTAGCAATGGCGTGCTATTGATAAATCTGACAATGACACGAAAAGTGAATAATGCTCATGATGAAATCATTTTGAAATCATGTTTCGAGTAAATATAAGATCGCATGTTCTTTAAAGATTGGATAATGGCATCGGCATTATATAATATTCAAGAAGAAATTATTCTAAAACGATGGTTCATTTCAATCAGAAATATCATGTAGCTGACAGATTTGATAATGTCATGGGACTCAAACAATAACCAAGATGAATTTATTCCAAAACCATGTTGTACTTGAATTAGTAATAGCATGTTTTAGAAAGATTCCTTGATTACATCGCAATCGCTTATTATTCACGATGAAGTCATATTAAAAACATGTTTCAATTGAACTAGGAATAACATCCTTTGGTACATTCGATAATGACATGAAAATTAGATAATACTCACTATGAACTAATTCTAAAATCATTCTTCAATTCACATTCAAAGAGCAATGTTTTGATCAGCTCGGTAATGGCCTAAAACTCCAATAATACTCAAGATGATACTGTGCTAAAATCAAGTTTCCATCGAAAACCAAACTCCATGCATTTGATAGATTTGACAACGCCATCAAAATCAAATTATAATTAGCATAATATTATTGTAAAATCATATTTCCATTGCATTCCATATAGCATGCTTTCGATAGATTTGATAGTGACATTGAAATAAAATAATACTCATCATGAAATTATTCTAAAATCATGTTTCAATTCAATTAGAAAGTCGTTGGTCTTGATACGTTTTATAATGACATGGGATTGAAATAACACTCAGCATGAAATTATTCAAAAATGATCACCCAATT
>CAJNOP010000525.1:117756-145352 GCA_905250075.1 Rotaria sp. Silwood1
TCACCCAATTGAATTCGAGATAGCAGATTTTCAATAAACTGAGTAATGACATTGAAATCAACAAATACTCAAAAACGAAGTCTTCTAGAATCATCTTTGCATTGAAATTAGAAATAGCGTCTTTATGACATACCTGATAATGGCATTGAAATCAAATGATACTGATCATAGAATTATTCTGAAACCATATTTCAAGCGAATTAGAAAACGTATGTTTTTCATAGATTTCATACTGACATCGAAATTAGATAATACTCAGCATGAAATTACTTGAAAGTCACGTTTCAAGTGAGTTAGAAATAATATTCTTTTCAAAAATTTGATGATGACATCGAAATAAAATGCTACTTACTATCACATTATTCTGAAATCATGCTTCAATCGAATTAGAAATTTCACGTTTCAATAGATTTCATAATAATATCGAAATGAAAAAACGTTCAGCACGAAAATACGTTCAAATTATACGTCAACTCAATTGCAAATATCACGTTTTTAATAGCTTTGATAACAATATGGAAAGAAAATAACAGTAATCATGTAAGTGTTCTAAAACCATCTTGCTAATAAATTAGAAAAGCCAAGCTTCAAACAAATCGTATAATGGCATCGATATCAAATAATAGGCATCATGAAACTATTCTAAAACCATGTTTCAATGAAATTAGAAACATAATGTTTTAATATATTCAACTATGATCTCATAAGCAAATAATACTCACCATTAATTTATTCAAAAACCGTGTTCCAATTAAAATAAAAAGGACATTTTTATATGGATATGATAACTACATTTGAACAAAATGACTTTCAGCATCAACCCATTTTAAAATCATAATTCACATAGCTTAGAAACAGCATGTTCGTGATAGATTTCAAAAAGACATAGAAATGAAGTGACACTGAACACCAACTTATTCGAAAAATTTTGTTTCAATGAAATTCGAAATAGCATGTTTTTGATAGATTTGGTAATGGCGTCTACATCAAATAACACACAATATTAAATCATTCTGAGTCCATGTTTTAATTGAATTCGAAATAGCTTATTTTTCATATGTTCGACAATGACGTCGAAATCAAATAATACTCACGATGAAATTATCCTGAAATCATGTTTCAAAGGCATTCGAAGTATCATGTTTTCTACAGATTTCCCAATCACATCGAAGTCAAATAATGCTCATTATCACATTATTCTACCATTGCCTTTCAAGGAAATTTGAAATATTATGTTTGTAACAGATTTGGTCATGATGAAGAAATCAAATAATACTAAAGATGAAATTGATGTGAAATCATGTTTCCATTCGATTAAAAAGGCACGATTTTAATAAGTTTGATGATAACATCAAAACCGAATAATATTCAGCATGAAATTGTTTCAATATCTCGTTTTAATAGAATTAGAAATAGACCTTTTTCATGGAATACATCATGAAAACAAAATCAAAAAATACTAACCAATAGATTATTCTGAAATCATGTTTCTATACAACTAGAAATCGTATGTTTTTGATAGATTTACTTAAAACATTTAAATGAAATAATACTGAATATTAAGTTATTCTAAAAGTATATTTCGATTGACTTCGAAATGGCGTATCTTGGATAGATTTGATAAGAAGATCGAAATGAAATTGTACTCACCATGAAATTATTCTGAGCTTATGTTTCTATTGTATTCAAAAAGCATGGAGTTGATAGATTTTACTATGACATAGATATCAAATGATGTGAATCATGAAGTCTTTCTAAAATCATGTTTCAAATAAACTGCAAATAGCATCTTTCTCGTTGGTTAGATATGGATGTGGAAATCAAATAATACGTACTATGAAGTTATTTTGAAATCATGTTTCAATTAAACCAGAGCTTGACAATTTTACAGAGATTTCATCATCAGATTGAAATGAAATAATACTGAGCATGAGACCACTCTAAAACCGTGTTTCGATTTATTTTGAAGATGTAGTTTTTACAAATTGGATAACGACGTCAAAATCAAATAAGGTTCACAATGTAATTAATCTAAAATCATGTTCGCAGTGAATTAGAAAAAGTATGTTTTCGACAGGTTTCATATTAAAATCGAAATCAAATAATTCTCACGATGAAAGTATTCTAAAAGCATGTTACAAAGGAATGAAAATATCACGTTTTCGACAGATTTCGTAATCATATCGAAATCAAATAATACTGAGAATAAAGTTATTCTCAATTCATCGATAAATTGAATTTAAAAAAGGCACGTTTTTTGTACGCTTGGTAACGACATTGCTATAAAATAATTGTAAAAACGAAATTATTCTAAAATCATCTTTCAATTGAATTGAAAACAATATGTTTTCAATAGATTTGATACTGACATCGAAATATCATCATGCCTAATATGAAATTGTTCTGAAATCATTTTTCAAACAAAATTAAAATATCATTTTACGGACATATTTTGCTTAGAACATGGAAGTCAAAAACGACTCATCATGAAACTATGCAAAAATTAAGTATCAATTGAATTTGAAATTACTCGTTTTCATGCATGTAGCAATAAAATCGAAAGTAAATAATACTTATTATGGTAGAATTCAAAAATTAAAGTTCAAGTAAATTGGAAGTACTATGTTTTTCACCATTTGATTAATAGTGAGGCATATAATAGCGCTCATGATCAGACTATTCTAAAATGGTGTTGCAATTTAATTCCACAAAGAATATTTTTGATGAATATGAATAAGACATCGCAATGAAATGATAGGGAGAATAAAATAAATCTAGGATAATGTATTAATAAAATTTTGAACAGCAACTTTTTGACATATTTGACAATAACATGAAAATCAAATAATATTCAAGATGAAATTACTCTGAAATCATTTTTCAATGGGATTGAAAATATCAACTATTTGATAGGTTTAATAATAACATCAAAATCAAATAATACTCACTATGAAATGATTCTAAAATCATGTTTCAAATGAACTCGAAATATTATATTTTCATCAGATATTCTAATCACATCGAAGTCAAATGATTCTCAGTATCATATTATTCTACTATCATGTTTCAAATAAATTTGAAGAAGTATGTTTCAAACAGATTTCCTAATAACGAAGAAATCAAATAATACTGAACAAGAAATAATTCTCAAACCATGTTCACATTGAATTAAAAAAAGTAAGCTTTCGATAGGTTCCATATTAACATCAAAATCAAATAATACGCATGATGAAATTATTCTAAAATCATGTTACAAAGGAATTCAAAACATCACGCTTTTGCCAGATTTTCTAATCACATCGAATTCAAATAATGCTGATCATTACATTATTCTATTATAACGGTTCAAATAAATTTGAAGAAGTATATTTCGAATAGATTTTCTAATGACAAAGAAATCAAATAATACTGAACAAGAAATCATTCTCAAATCATGCCCGCATTGAATTGAAAAAGTAGCTTTTCGATTAGTACCATATTAATATCAAAATCAAATAATACTTAAGATGAAATTATCTTTGTGTAAGGTTCCAATGGAATTCCAGATATCACATTTTTCATGGATATTAATATGACATCGAAATGAAATAAAAGAAAGAACGAAATTATTCTATAATAATGTATTAATTGAATTTGAAATAGTATGTTTTTTGCATATTTAACAATGACATGGAGAGCAAACAATACTGATGATGAAATTATTCTTCAATCATGTTTAAATGAAATTAGAAACAGAATGCTTTTCATTGATTGAATGATGATGTCAAAATTCAATAATACTCAAGATGAAATTGTTCTTATGTGAGGTTCCAATGGAATTCCACATATCATATTTTTGATGGATATCAATACGACATCACAATGAAATAATTGGAAGGATGAAATTATTCTAAGATAATGCGTCAATTCAATTTGGTATAATATATTTTTTGTATATTTGAAAATGATATAGAAATCAAACAATAGTGACCATGAAATTATCCTTCAATTGTGTTTAAATGGAATACGAAAGAGCATGCTTTTCATTGATTGCATGATGACATCGCAATTCAATAACACTCAAGATGAAATTATTCTGAAGGCATGTTTCAATGGGATTTGCAATGTCATATGCTTGATCGGTTTCCTAATAACATGAAAACAAAATTATTCTCACCATGAAATTATCTTAAAATTATATTTCTATGAAATTCAAAATATCAGGTTTTAGCAGATTTAATAAAATCATCGAAATGAAATAATATTCATTATCAAAGGGTCCTAAAATCACATCTGAATCCACTTCCGGATAGCTCATTTATGATAGAATTCAAAATGACATCGAAATCGCATAACAATCAACATGAAGTGATTCTAGAATTAAGTTTCAATTTAATTTCGAATTACTAGATTTTATATATTTGATGATGACATGATAATCAAAAGATATTCAAGATGATATTATCCTAATGTGATGCTCCAATTGAGTTAGGAATTACATGATATTGAGAGATTCAAAAATGACATCGAAATCCAAAAATACTCAAGATGAAATTATCCTTTTATGATGTTTCAATTGAGGTGAAAATGACATGTTTTTTATTGATTGGATCATCAGATGAAAATAAGATTATATTCACCATCAAAGTATTTCAATATCATGTTCCAGTTGAAATAGAAAAAGAACGTTTACATAGATTTCATAATGAAAGCAAGATCAAATAATATCCAGCATGAAATTATAGGAAAATCATGTGTCAATTCAATTACAAATCGGACAGTTTTCTTCGATATTACTTATGACATGAAAATCAAATAACACTGAAGATAGAATCATTCTTAAATCATGTTTTGAGTGAATCGAAGACTGCATAATTTTGATAGATTCAATAATGACATGGAAATGAAATAGTATTGAAAATACAATCATTCTTACATTGCATTTCAAATTAATTCAAAAGCGCATGTTTTTTACAGATTTTATAGTGATAGCGAAATTAAATACGGCTTAGGATAAAATTATTCTAAAATCATTTTTCAATTGAATAAGAAGTAGAATGTTTTCATCGATTTGATAGTCAAAGCGAAATCAAATAATACTGAAGATGAAAATATTCTAAAATCATCTTTAAAATCCATCCCAGATAGCTTGATTCTGTTAAATTTGAAAATGACATCGAAATCGACTTACAATTAGTATAAAATTTTACACAAATCACATTCCGATGATCTTACATTTCATTTTTTTGAAAGATTTCATGATGACATCGAAGTCCAATAATATGCACTATGAAACTATTCTGAAATCTTCTGTCGATTGAATTCGAAATAGTTTATTTCTGAAAGCCTCGATGTTAACACTGCGATCAAATAATACTCAGCATTAAATTTTTCTGTAATAATTTTTTAGCTGAATTAGTAGCAGTATGTTTTTCATATATTTTATAATGACCTCATAATCAAATAACATTGATCATAAAATTATTCCAAATTTATGACACAATAGGATCAGAAATCGCATGTTATTGTTAGATTTCACAATGACAGTGAAACCAGTTAATGCAGAGCACAAGATTATTCTCAATATCATTTCTTAATCGACTTAGAAATAGTAAACTACCGATGGATTTAATAATGACATCAAAGTCAAATAGTACTCACTATGAAAGTATTGTAAAATCATGTTTCAATAGAAATCCAAAAAGCATATTTTTCATAGATTTCTTGATTATATCAAAATCAAATAATATTCAGCATGAAATAATTTTATTATCATGTTTCAATTTAATTAGAAACAAGTATGTTTTTTATTGGACATAATAATCACATGAAAATCGAATAATGTTAAAGATGAAATTATTCAAAAATCGTATTTTACATAAATTTGATATGCTACGTGTTCGAAAGATTCGAAAATGACATTAAATTAAATGAAAACTCAGCATGAAAATATTCTGAAATTATCTTTAAATTGAATAAGAAATTGTATATTTTTGATAGATATGATAATAACGCTGAAGTCAAATCGTACGCACGATGAATACATTGTCATATCATTTTCCAATTGTATAACAAATGGAATCATTCTCATAGATTCAGTTTTGACATTGAAAGGAAACAATACTTAAAATAAAATTATTTTGAAATTTTGTTATAAATGATTTCAAAATGCCATGTTTTTTTATAGAACTGAGGATGTCACCGAAATCAAATAATAGTAACCATGAAATTATTTTCAAAACATGTTTCAATGCAATTAGAAGTAGCATGTTTTTGATAGATATTTTTATCCGAGCGAAGTCGATTGGTACTTAATATGTATTTACTCTGTAATCATGTTTCAAATGAAACCAAAATTGCGAATATTTTCTAAATTTGATAATGACACCGATACGAAATAATACTCAGCATAAAACTGCTCTGAAATCATGTTTGAAATGAATTTCAAACAGCTCGTTCTTGATATTTTTGATAATGACATCATAAGCAGATAAAAGTCAAAATGAGAATGTCCGAAAATCGCGTTTCAATTGAAGTAGCAGTAGCACATGTTTCATAGATGTGATGATGATGTCAAAATCAAATGATCTTTAAGATGAAAGTACTCTGAAATGACGTATTTTTGACTTCAAAATTGCATGTTTTTGAGAAATTTGATAATGACATCGATATCAAATAACATGAACCATAGAACTGTTCGAAAAATCAAGTTGCCATCAAATTCGAAATAACAGGTTTTTAGAGATTCAGTATCGCCATCGAATTCATATAGTATTTACCAAGAATCATCTCTAACATTATGCTTCCATTGAGCTCAAATAACATGCTTTTGATAGATTTCATGTAAACACCTAAATCAAACAATACTTACCATGAAGCTATTCTGTAATCTTATTTTATTTGAATTCGAAATAGCATGTTTTGATAGATTTCAAGGGGACATCGAATTAGATAAAGCGCAGCATGAATTCATTCTAAAGTCATATTTCAATGAAGCTCGTGAAAGCACGGTTTGAGTAACTTTGAAAAAGATGTCGATATCAAACAATACTCATCATAAAAGTTTTCGAAAAATATGTTTCAATCGAATTTGAAATAGAGCATTTCGGATAGATTTGGTAATGACATAGAGATCAAATAATATTCAACACGAAATCATTCTAAAATCATATTTTAACTGAATCAAAGATATCTTGGTTTTGAAGATTTTATAATGACATCAAACTCGAAATAGAATCAGCATGAAGTCGTTCCAAAATCATGTTTCATTCGAATTAGAAGTTTATTGTTTTCAATTTATATGATGATGACCTTGAAATCAAAAAGAGCTCAGCATTGAATCAATCTAAAATCTTGTTTCAATACAATTAGAAATAGCATCTTTTTGCTGAAATTGATAATGACTTGCTAATTAAATTATACTGATCATAAAAACATTATGAAATAGTGTTTCATTTCAGTTTCAAGTAGCTTCCTCATCATAGATTGCATAATGACATCACAATCAAACAATCTTCAGCATGCTGTTATTCCAAAATGATGTTTCAATCGAAGTAGAAAACTCATATTTTTGATAGATTTCATAATAAGATAGACATTGAATATTACTCAACATGAAATTATTTTATATTCTTGTTTCAGTTTAAAAAAGCAATACATTGCTTTTAACAGATTTGCTGATGGCATTGAGAATAAATAATACCGAACATGAAATGATTCCGAAATCAGGTTTCACTTAAATTAAGAATCGCATAGTTTTGATATATTTGATAATGACTTCGAAAACAAAGGATACTCACGATGAAATTATTCTAATGTTATATTTTAACTGAATCAGATATAGAATATTTTTGACAGATTTGATTATGAAATCGAAATTGAATAATTATCAAGATGAATTTATTCTTAAATAATATTTCAAAGGAGTATGAAATTGCATATTTTTCATAGATATAATAATGATATCGAAATGAAATAATGCTCAATATGAAATTGTCCTAAAACGATGTTTCCATTGAAGTATAAATAGTATGTTTCTGTAGAAGTGATAACGACGTCGGAGGCAAATAATAGTCAAGATGAAATAATTGTCAAATCATGTTCCAATAAATTCGAAATAGGATGTGCTTGTGAGATCGGATACTCACATCAAAATGAAATAAAACTCAGCAAGACATTGTTCTTGACTAACGTTTCAATTCAAATAGAAACGGCATGTTCTTGGTGGGCTTGCTAATGGTGTTGAAATCGAATAATACAGAGCAAGAAATCATTCTCAAGTGATGTTTCAAATGAAGTAGAAATAGCATGTTTCTGCTAGGTTTGTCAATGACATCGAAATCAAATGGCCGTCATCAACAAATCATTCTGAAATCATGTCACAATTGAATCGGGAATTACATGTTTCAGCTTAATTTAATAATGACATCGAATGCAAATAAAAGTCACGATAAAACTCTGTTTAAGCCACGTTTCAGCTGAATTAGATATAATGTAGTTTTCAGAGATTTGAGAATGACATCGAAATCGAATAATACACACCATGAAGCTATTTATAAATCATCTTTCAGTTGTATTATAAACCAATTGTGTCCTATATATTTGATAATGAGATCGAAATCAATTAATACTGAAGATGAAACTCTCCATGAATCACTTGTCTAATGAACTGAGTATGGCACCGTTTTCATTGATTTCAAGATGGCATCGACATCAAATAATAGTCAACATGAAATTATTCGAAAGTCATGTTTTAAAAGAATTCGAAATAGAATGTTTTGTATAGATGTGATAATGACATCGAGACCAAACAATAGTCACCATGAAAAATCTCTGAAATGATGTTTCAATTGAATTCGAAATAGCATGTTTTCGATAGATTTGATAATGAGATCGAAAGTGAATAAATCTCAGCAAGGAATAATTCAAGCTTCATCGTTCGATGAACTTGGGAATAGCGTGTTTTTGATAGATTTAATGAAGACATAGAAATTGAATAATACGCAGTATGAAGCTATTCTAAATCATGCTTCAGTTCACATAGAGATATGTGTTTTTCGATAGACTTGATTACGACATGGAAATTAAATAATACTGAGCACGAAATTATTAGAAAATCATATTTCAGTGGAAGATGGAATAAAGTGCTTCTCAGAGAATTGATATTGACATTGCAATGAAATAATACTCATTATGAAACTATACGGAACTCACGTTTCTATCGAATTCATGTTAACATGGTTTTTATAGCTTTAATAACGACACCGCGTATGATTATTGCTCAGCATATAATCTTCTCACACTATGCTCTACCACTATTCGGAATAGCATCTTCTTGATAGACTTTGTAATTGCATCGAAACCATACAGTACTTATCATGAGATTATTCTGAAATCATGTTTTTATTGAATTACATGTAGGTCATCTCTGGTAGATTGGATTACTATGTCAAAATCAAATAATATTCAGCATGAAACTATTCTGAAATCATGTTTGAATTGAAGTAGAAGTAGCATGTCTTTGATGGATTTGACAATGAGGTCGAAATCAATTAATAGTTAGCATGAGAGTATTCTAAAGTTATGTTTCCATTGAACAAAACTACTGTGTTCGCAATAGGTTTTATAGAAACGTCGTAATCAATCAATGCGCACGACGAAATTATTCGAAATTCATGTTTCAATTAGGCTGGGAATGGCATATTTTTAGGTTTGGCAATTACATCATAATGAAATAAAAGTCAATATGTAGCTATTCTAATATCATGTCTCAAGTGATTTCTAGATGACATGATTGTGCTAGATTTGCTAATGATATCGAAACCAAACAACACGTACGATGAATTTGTTCAAAAGTAATGTTTTAATTGAATCAAAAATAGGATGTGTTTTATATATATGATAATTGTATGGTAACTACTTGATACTCATCATGAAACGATTCTACAATCATGTTTCAATAAGATTAGTAGTAGTTATTTTTTGATAGATTAAATTATAACATCGAAATCATATAATAGTCAGCATGAAATTATTCTAAAAACGTTCTTCCACAAAATAGAAAGAACTGATTTTTGAAATGTTGGATAATGATTTCGAAATAAAATAGTATTCACAATGGCATTGGTCATAAATTATGTTTTAATTGAAATAGAAATATCCTGTTTTTGATAGATTTGATAATGATACGAAAATAAAATAGTACTCATCATGACAGTGTTCTAAAATCATGTTTCAATTGAGCTAGAATAATTATGCCTCATATAGATTTTGATATGACTTTGAAATTAAATACTAATAACGATGAAACCACTCCAACACCATGTTTGAATTGAATTCACAGTTGAATGTTTACGATTGATCTGCTAATGACATCAACATGAAATGATGCCAACGATCAAATTATTCTGAAATCATTTTTCAGATGCAATAGAAACATCAGGTTTTTCATAGATTTACTAATGACATTCAAATCAACTAATACTCAATATGAAATTATTCTAAAATTCTGTTTCGATTAAAGTCCAATTAACATGTTTTTGATAGATTTGAAAATGGTGTTTAAATGAAATAATGCTCATCATGAAAATAATCTAAAACCAATTTTCAAATGCATTAGAAAATTGATGTTTTTCTTGGATTTGAAAATAACATGGAGAGGAAATAGCACTCAAGATGAAAGTATCCTGAAATCATGTTTCTATTGAAGAAGAAATAGCATGCATTTGATATTGTTGATACTCACATCGAAATAAAATAATACTCAAGATAAAATTATTCTAAAATCTCGTCTTCATTAAACTACAAATAACAAGTTTCTGTTGGATTTCATCATGACATCTAAATGAAAAAATACTCAAGATAAAATTATTCTAAAATCATGTTTTAGCTCACTTGGAAATGTCATCTTTTTGACAGATTTGAGAATAACAGGAAAATTAAATAATACTCATCACGAAATTACACTAAAATTGCGTTTCAAATCAATTTAATAGAGGCTGCTTTTGATAGGTTGTTTAATGACATCAAAATCAAATGAGAATGAGAATGAAATTATTCTAAAATCATGTTTCAATTGAATTAGAAATAGTATGTGTTTTTAGCATTGATAATGATTTTGAAAACAAATAATAGTTATCAAGAAGTTATTCTGAGATCATGTTTTAATTAAATTACAAATAGCATGTTTTCTATTGATTTTACAATCATGTCAAAATCAACTAATACTCACCATGAAACTCCTCTACAATCATGTTTGAATAGCAGTAGAAGTAGCATGTTTCTGACAGTTTCAGCAATGACATGAAAATCAAATAATACTAATAATGAAAGAATTCTAAAATTATGTTTCAGTGGGATTAGAAACACTATGATTTTGGTACATTCGAGAAAGACATCGAAATGAAATAATGCTGAAGATGAAATTATTCACAAATCATGCTTCAATTGAAATCCGAATCGTATCTGTTTGACAGATCCGATGAGAATATCGAAATCAAATAATATTGAAGATTCATTTATCCCAAAATTATGTCTGAGCTAAATCCAAATAGCATGTTTTTAGTAGATTGGATAATAACATCGAAATCAAATAATACTCATTAAAAAATCGGTCTAAAATCATGTTTCAATTGAATTAAAAATACTATTTTTTTGGTAGATCTGATAATGAGGTCAAAATTTAATAGTAATCATCATGAAACTATTGTTTAATCATGTTTCAATTGAATTAGACGTAGCATGCTTTTGCTAGCTTTGATAGTAAGGTGAAAGTATTATAATACTCAACATGAAATTGTTCTTCAATCATATTTCAATTGGATTAGAAATAGCATGTCTTGAGTAGATTGGATAATAGGATCGAAATCAAATAATACTCATTAAAAAATCGGTCTAAAATTATGTTTCAATTGAATTAGAAGTATCATCTTTTGGTAGGTATGATAATGAGGTCAACATCTCATAGTACTCACCATGAAGCTATTCTTTAATCATGTCTCAATGAAATTAGAAAGCGTGTTTTTAGTAGATTTGATAACGACACGATATCGAATAATACTCACTATAAAATTATACTAAAATCATATTTCGATCGTAGTCAGAATCACATGCTTTTGACAGATTCGATAATGGCATCGGAAACAAGTGATACTCAAAATATAATTATTTTAAGTTGACATTTCAGTTTAGTTTGAGATGGTATATTTTTGATAGATTTGATGATGTCGCCAAAATGAAATAACGCGCAAGATGAAAGCATTTGAGAATCCTGTTTCGATATTATTAGAATTATAATTTTTTTGATAGATTTAATATCGACATTGAACTGGAATAATACTCATCATGGAAGTATTGTAAAACCATGTTTCGATAGAATTAAAAATCGGATGTTTGTGATAGATCTGATAATGACAGCAAAATCAAATCATACATACTATGAAACTGTCGGAAAATCATGCTTCGATTAAATTGAAAATTTCACGTGGTAGGTGGATGTGATTATGACATGGAAAAGAAATAATGTTCAAGATAACGTTATTCTAAAGTCATGCTTTCGTTGAATTCGAAATAGCATGTTTTTTGATAGATGTGATAATGACATTGAATTAAAAGAATACCCAGCATGAAACGTTTCTAAAATCATGTTTCAGTTGAATCCGACATAGAATTTTTTTTGTTGCATCTGAGGATGACATCGAATTAAAAGAATACTCAGTATGAAACGTTTCTGAAATCCTGTTTTAGCTGAATTCTAAATAGAATGTTTTTGATTGGTTTGAGAATGACATTGAATAGAAAGAACACCCAACATGAAACGTTTCTAAAATTATGCTTCAGTTAAATCCGAAATGGCATGATTTTGATAGATTTGGTAATGGCATCAAAATTAAGTAACATCCAAGATGAATACAATCAAAAATCATGTTTTAATCGAATTAGGACAAGTATATTTTTGATAGATTTGATAATGACATTGAAATAAAAGAATACTCAGCATGAGAGTATTTGGAAATCATGCTTCAGTTGAATTAAAAATAGCATGGTTTTGTTGGTATTTGGTGTTCTGGTTCTGGAATAGTATTGATTTGTGTTGGTTGTCGGTTTTTCACTGGATCCAGATCGAATGTCGGTTATATCATTCTCTAAAAGAAGATGTTTTTAACTGTTTGATACGCTTCTGTTTTGGTTTAGTATGTTGTGTAGAACCACACGTGCTGATCTATTTGGACGGCAGTGTTGAAAATATCTGTCTACTATCAGTTTTCACGGTTGGATTTGGCAATGGTGATGCAATCAACCGCATGGATCACTTTCACGGGAGCATGTTTTTAGATAAATCTTTTATGTGTCACTCTTTATATACTTTGTGGAAGAGGGTGATTCTCTTGAGAGTTTTGTACTTAAATGTAGTTATTATGAGAGTTTCTGAGATAGCAATCTTTGTGGGAATGACAGCGATGGAGAAAGAGTTTTTTCATATATACTGGATTCGCTTCGATTTCAAATTATGTTCTCACTTGTTTGTTTGAATATCAATTCTATCTTTGGCTGTACTGAGTAGCGTTCAGCTGCAGAAATCTAGAACTGACTATGATTATGGCTGTGTGATTCTCTTGTTCTGTAGGCAGTGAATAGAAAGCTTTGCATGAATTGCCTAATTCGAATTAGATTAGAAGTCGAGAACTAATTATCTTTTAAGACTGCAAAATAAATGAAAAAAAACGGTCTCCATGCCGATATAGTGAAAGAAGGAAAGGAAAAAAATGTTGAAGTTATCACAGCCCTGTTAAAGCAACAAAAAAACAAAAGATCAATTTTATATGAATTATGAATTTATAAATCGAACTGCATACCACTCTCGAAGCAGCAAAAAGAAACAAAAGATAAAAATTTTAACCTAAACTATGATTATGCTGCCACTTTCAACTATTCTCAACTGAGACCCTCGAGATGCCATCTGAAATGTCAGAGTCAGCCCAGGCGATCCGATGCTCACTGTCTGCTACTAGAGTGCAATTGGCATCAGCTGAGCTATCACTGGCATCATTTGAGGTCCTAGTAGCAGTACCTGAGATGCCAGTTGCATCGCCTGAGATCATCGTCATGTTAGCAACATCATCTATGATTCTAGTAACATTTCCTTAGATATTGGTGTCATGATAGGCGATTTTACCAGCGCCTCAGGTAACACTGCTAGCATCCAAGGCGATACTACTCACATACCATTTGCTGCTTGTTGAATCTCAGGTATTGTCTATGATAGCTAGAATCCTACCGTCAGCATCTTCTGCATACCTTGAATAGCTACATTGTATGAAACTGTCAGAAATTTTAAAAAAGGGTACCATGCTACTGATACCTTTGCTTGAATTAATTGTAGTGCCAATAATACTGGAGTACCAGTCTTATTCTTGACTGCGAATGCAAAAGCATCAGCATTTTTTAAATGAAGCTAACGCGACACCCCTACGTTAAAATAGCCAAGTCACTAAAACGTCTTTTGTCCGCCTAACTGATCCTTTATCTGGGCGTCGCGGCGTGAAAGTGCGGAGCGCCTCCGAAGAGTCGCGATCCATGCTAGTCTCTGTGCGCACAGTAATGAGTATAGTTCTAATGACCATAATAATTTAAATGCAAATAAGAATTGTAAATTTCGCTCTTTTTTGCTGCTTCAACAGTGGTGTGAAGATTTCAAAAAATGTTTGTCTTCTGCTATTTCAATATCGAACCTTTTTTTTCAAGTTTTCATTCATATTTGAACTTGACTTAAGCATCTACTCAAGTCATGAGAGGATGTGAATTGCGACTCTAGTATGGTAGTTAACCCTTGAAAGGCTGAGATGAACGGCAATGATCTGCTGGCTGAGACACAAAGGCTAGATGGAAACGGAATGGAATAATATGCACTAGCAGATGAACTTCATGTGGGTAAATCAGCAAAAAACGAGAGAAATATATTTACTGAAGATAGCTTCATTGAAACACGAATTACCTGCTCTACTTCTTCTTTGTCATGTTGATTCTGTTGTCGTTTATTGATTATGGAATTATATCAGATGGAAGCATCAAAGCATGCTGAGAAATGTATTAGTCATTCTTTTATAAAAACTTTCGATTTACTTTACATGAATTGGTGGCGACCAATGGGAGTTGAACTATGAAGTAACGTCGATTCGTAGTCTATGCGACTGTTCGCATCTGAATGTGTTCATCGATCCGTGTATGTTCGAAAAGATGACGAGTTGCTTTTGATCAACATCTATTGATGCGGTTTAAAGCAATCTTTCGTCTTTTTTTAGTAGTTCAACTGTCATCCGTCATCTTCTATCTACTAAGCGAGAATTATACAAAGAAGAAGTAAAATAAAATAAAGGTAAATTCAATTCTGAAACATATCTCTGCTTTTATTCTAATTAAGTTCATCAATTCATACGGGAATACTTGTACATGAGGTTACATCTATATTTTTATCTACTTCGTTTCTTATGCATTACAATTCATCACAATCGACTTGTGCAAGGGATGTATTTCTATTAATCGTAAGAGACTGAGAATCTGTTCCATGATTTAAGTGCATATCCATTGAACAACACAATGCAAAAGTCTTCTGCAATGTCACAATCGAGATATGTTCTGATTATCACTTGGAGCTCTTTTGGAGAAGTGGATCACTGAACTGTAGTCGGACAGTCTGCATCTAACAGATCTCTTAAGAATAAAACTAAATAAAAATCCTTGTGCTCTTTAACAAAAAGGGGTTTGAAATCTCTTCTTATTTTGCATCGAAAAGTGTCCTATCAAAAGGTCGAGACGATAAGCAAAAGTCGTCCGTATGAGAGGAACAAAGACAATGTCACAATATTCTTAATGGAGAAAAGTTTTTAAAAGCTTTTCTCAAGAATACACTATATCATTCGTCTCAGCATGATAAAAATATTTAGTTTTGCTGGCTCTAAAGAAACGTGTCACGAATCAATTATTACATAAAGTGACGAGTGCTTCAAAACGGATGAGACATTTTTCTTGACGGTAAGAAAGTGAAAACATTAGCAAAGAGTAAGTAGTTCAATTACGAGCGTCAAAAACGAAAAAAATGGTACAAAATGCTTGAAATAACTATTTGGCTAAACTTTGAACTATATCACAAGATTCTCCATGAAATTCTAAATTTCTCGAGGTTTATTATAGAATTTTTACTCAGATATTCGGAAGTAAAAATGTTGAAGTGAAAATTCTGAAGACATTGTGAAAGGCTTCTTTCTGACAACCATATGCCATCGATCATTTCGTGTTCGGAACAATATAAACATTTTCATGATTCAGTTTTGACTTTAGACCATTTTATTCAGAATTCAAGTTTGCAATCGATCGGAAAATAATAAATCTTTCAAAGAACAAATGTGACTTTTTAAAGGAAGAACTTCCAAAGTACATTCGAAAGTACTACTTGGTGATAGTTTCAAGCGTTTTGCTTCTGAACGACACCAACATGAGCCTTGAAAAGATCTTGAAAGCACAGAACAGAAAAATTTTGATTTTTCACTAACACGAGAAATATATTTGTAGAAAAAGGGTCAATATTTCTAAACCATAAAGTTCTTTATTCAATTTAGCTTAATAAGAATGGAGCTCTTGATCTATGTTTCTGATTTTTAAAATCAGAGATCAAAATTATTTCCTTCTATATGGACTATCCGTTTTCTCGATTGGCGTTGATTACTGGTTTTCTAGAAAAATTTTGACGAATTGTTTTCTAGGACTGATTTTGTTTTGGAAAATGCGAACTTCTCTAAGGGACTGAAATGCTCTGCAGCATATGGCGATGAAGTGAATCTTTCTTGCTTTGAAGACTAAATGTGTTTCGAAATATCAACATGTCACACCTGAAACTAATCGAAAATGATGCGTTTGAACACGTTCCTTGTATTGCAATCGCATTATGTTGCATTTTAAATGCTTATGTCTTGCCAATGAAATGTCGGCGATAAAAAGTTCTTTTAAATTCTATTGTTATCAACATAACATAATTCAAAACACACCGTTTCATGAACAAAAATAATAAAAATGAGAAACAGATTAAATTCTTAGTGGGTTTTCTTTCATGCGCCTCGAACGATGTTTTTTTTAAACTTTTTTCATCATATAATTCTTATGGATGTATCGAGATTGAAGATTCCCGGACAAAGATGAGAATTTTTCTCTTTCAAGAACTTTCAAGATTATACGAGAGTTTTATTGAGAGTTGTTCAGCTTGGCTACATCTAGCTGTGAAAACAACTGGCCAGACTGGTCGCAAAAGTAAAAGGCCGAGTCTCGATCAAAATTTTCTTCTTTTTCAAGTCTTTGACTGAGACTGGTCAATACTCAACCTTTTACTTTCATGACCTGTCTGTTCAGTTGTTTTCACAGCTAGATGCAGCCAAGCTGAACAACTTTCAATAAAAATCTTGTAGAGTCTTTGCAGTTTCTTGCAAGAGAAAACTTCTCATCTTTGTCCGGGAATCTTCAGTCTCAATGCATTCCTAATCATTCTAAATCGCAACATCGAATAGTTGAGTTGAGTTAAAGAAATAATATTGTTTGAAAAGTCAAAAATGAAATTGTTTCAAGTAAGACTCCTCATGACGCTTCTTTCAAGTGTCCAATATGTTTCTAAACGATCCATTTGTCGCCATAAAGGCAAAGAAAGAAGATAAAACAGCTTTAAGACTTTGCAGTCTACTTTAGACCCGCTTTTTCTCAAAATTGTGGAAGTTATTAGTCTATCAAAAAATTTGGGAGAGCGAACTCACCGAAATCGATCACAATCATACTGATAAATTGCCTTTATCGAGAATAACAGTGGCAAGACTGTGTTTGAATATTGTAGTGTTTTTCGATATAGTTTTATCTTGATATCCAATATTCAAAGTAGTAGACGACTCGGGAAAAGTTTCTCAGTCAACGTGAATATATTCATATATGAATTATGACACTAATTGCAACTCAGATACTGTTAGATGACTTAACTGTATAACACGACGAACGGATGATGTCAAAATGTTTCTTTTCGCTGAAACTCGAAAAGACACATGATTTGAATATGATAGAGAAAATCGGCAACATCAACTCATAGAGAGAGAGAAACATTTGCTCTTTTTTGATCAAATTTTACAGTTGTTTTTTAGAAGGTTCGCCTATATCTCTGAATAAAAACCTACGAGACCACAATCATTCCAGTTGAGCATTTGCACCCGTCGAGAAGATTTGGCAAAATCGACAAAAAATTGTTTGTTCAAATACTCGTAAACCCATTAAATTGGTTTCAGAGACTGACGGGACAATGATAAACTGTCCCGTCAAGGCCCATCGGGAGTTGTCCATAGACTGTATCCCGTCCCGTCACGCCTAGAAATTTTCACTCCCGTCCTGTCCCGCGTCCCACTAAGAGTTTTTTCAGGCCCGTCCCGGCTAATCCCGCGACCATCTTTTCACCAAAAGGTCGATGTCATACATATATGTTCATTTATTTCATAACAGAAAAGTATTGTCGAGCAAAAAATGTCTACATAGGAAATGAAGTACAATAAATGTACACACACATATTCACAAGAAGCTGGGATATAAGAATAGAAACCATAATATTCAAAAATAGTTACAAATTTAGATTGATTGCAACAATGTACAAATACGAATTGAAAATAATAATTTTCAAGGTTAACAAATGTGACGAAATGAGACGATGAACAATTATACGCATACATAATTATATATACATTGCAGTTTCTATGTCAGACGAATTATATTATGGTCATTGTCTCATCCGTCAGTCATCGCTAATCTCATTCCGATCGAATTAACCGTCACTGTTCTTTTTCTGATTCAATGTCTGTTTATTGGACGGTTATTTTTACTTTTTGTTTCATTGACGGAAGTAAGCGGGAGAAGCATCGAATATTGCCTGTCCCGCGTCACGTCCCGTCTCGGGACTTGACGGGATTGGTCCCGTGTCCTGTTACTCTCTGATGGGTTTTACCAACTGATATCTGTGATATATATGTTTCAATGGTGTACTAAAGTAAACCCGTTCAAGGCAATGCTCATATCAAACTAAATGCTTAATTTCTGGATGAAATAAATTCATGTTCATTGTTAACTTGAAAAAATATAAATAGCGCTAATTTTGAACCGAAAACATGTCAGAAATGATATTGAAAATTCATATGCTATAAAGTAGCACTTAGGTCATATTAACAAAGTCAATCCACCACTGCCTCTGCAACTTCAAACGGATAGTCGAACTTTCGACCACATTAGTTCCGTCGATGAATTACTTTTCTTACTTCATTGAATCGCTGTGTTATTATGAAGATTCAATTCAAAAATAGATTTTCTTTGCTTAACAATAGATCGACTATCAAAAAATCTGATTCAGAACGTTCAAAAGTATCCCTATCACGTCACAACGATTGTAGAAGAATGAATAATACTTACGAGTAAACCGTTGATGTAGTGTCAAATGGAACACGTGTTTGTTTTTATCATTATCAAAGTCCATTGCCTGCACATTGAAGCACACACCTGGTGTTATAAGCTCTTCTTCTTCATTAGGATATTCGGATATTGAGCGGAGATCAACGGTAAAAGCGCATTGCACTTTCATGATGAACAAAACGTTCCCAAATCGCTCTGCTTGACTGCGATTTCGACTGCATGACGTAAACGCTTGAAATGAGCGGTATTCATTAGGATGCCCACACATGTATTGATAGGTGGCGATCTGTTCGGAAGTTAATGTGGCACCTCGATATAGTTCGATATTCCTGGTTAGTTTATTATTGGAGGGATTGTCCCACAGGAGCAGGCAAAAGGGTCCTAGGGTATCGATTTTACTTCGCCAGTATTCTTCTTCTTTACTGCCTATCACTCTCATAGCGGCGTTGAGCTCTTTGTACAAGAAGCTATCCAGCGAGTAGATTCTAGCGCAGCATTTCCAGATTTCCTCTATTCCTTGATTTTGCTGCTCCATCAGTACTTTGGCGAAGTACTCGGCGTCATGTAGTTGCTCAATTGACTTTCCTTCTTCGATGATACCATGAGCAGCTTTCTCAACAATCATCGGTACGATTGTTTTGTCTTTCGAAGGTGATTGGTGCTTTTGAAGGTTCAGATTTTTTCTTACTTCTTTTATAAAGGGTGAGACCCACCCATACTGTCCCCCAAAAGGACGTTTCGGGGACATAGGATCGAGCATGAAGCGTTCTTCCCGTAAACGTTTATCTCCTCCTTTGCACTCGAGTCGTTTGATGGGTCTTTGTTCGATCTTGTCGTTATCGGATATTTTGACACGACGTTGAAAATCAATACGGTATCCGTCCAATAGAACATGACTTTGCTCACTGGAAAAAGCTTTTTCAATAATGATATTGTCCACGTCCGAAAAATAACTCCATTCAGGTTCCTGAGTTGTTGACCATGGATCTGGGTTTGACTGCCACATCCATTCAACGCGAAGTGTGGGTGTGGGTGTGGACGTAGGTGGGAGTGTGGATGTGGGTGTGAGTGGGTGTGGATGCAAGGCTCTCCATGCTACCCACATCCAGATCCATATACATACGATGACACCCAGTTCCAAGCTTCCACATCCGACACAAGCACACCCAAACACACACAACCAAACACCCCAAATGCAGCTGAGCTCGGTATCCATGAGTAGTGTTTTCTGTATTTGAAATGACAGTGATAACCGTTCTGTTTGTAGCACTCAGTTGGTATCCTTCTGTATCTGAAACCAAAAAAGAATAGAGAATCCTTATGTCATGCGCGAAATTTCTGTTTCTACATCAACTTACAAAATTACCTGATTCTTCTGCATATCAATGCGGAGAAAAGTACTTGCGTTCGTCATCAGCATAGACAGGATGCAAGATATGCTTGTGGCTTTAGCTATGGAATGTCGGCCTAAGTGTAGGTGTCTTTTGGAACTTGAGTGTTTCTGTTTTCTAAAGCAAAACTATATCCGCCACAACTACGATCACATCCACATTCGCACCCGAATGGTGAAAGCCGCAGGTTTCTAACTGATTTTGTTGTCAAGATAATTAGAAAATATCGAAATATATTGTATTTTGGCGTCAACAGTAACTCCCGGTAGTCTCTGAAAAGTTACAGGTTAAAACCATTTCATTAGTCGTAATATCAAACATAAACTCAAACTCAGTCTCAAACGCAAACGCAAACCGAAAGTCGCGAATGGCTTGGGTTTGATGCATCCCTAGTCCTTCCTTCGAACTCAAAATCGGTTTCCTCAAGAAGATACAACACATTCTCATCCCTTTCCACACCTACGAAATAGGTATCAGCTGAAAAAAAAAACTTCTTCAGTACCGGCTATTCAACAGTTGTTTGCTTAAATTAGTAATATTGCTACTCGTCAACTTACAGAGAAAATGTGTATTATGACAGTCAACTTGCCTATCAATTATACAAACGATCTAACCGATCGGATACATTTGCTTAGGAGGGACTCTCATCGACCCTATCTAATCAAATCGTGACCCAACGTTTTACTGTCGTCATCACTTACGCCTTGATAAAGACTAGTGCAGACTGAATAATTCTTGGCTTCGTCGCACTATATATAGGTTACTTCTTGGAATGCGCTGTACTGAATGAATTATCTCGCTATGAAACGTTTCTCTTTTGGATTCAATTGCAGTCAACACAGCTAGGTTATTTCTCATCTGTTATCGAAGATAACGAGCGCACTTTGACCTGTCAATCGTGTGCAGTGAACAAACGAAAGTTGCTTGACTTGCACTTTTTCTTGTGAAACCTGTTCATGCAAAACGCAAACAGACCCTTTTTAGCTGTTGTGTTCATTTGTGCACAAAAGTTCGATAAGCAAATGCAGAGTGACGCTTTTATCCGCTGCCAAAGGTGGGTTTATTCTTGTTTGGAGCAAAACAGCACAGTCAATAAAAGTGCTGCTGTGTCATTATGGGACTGTGGGTGTGAGTGTGGGTGTGTTGGGGTGGAGTGTTGATGTGGATGGGTATGGGTAGAGGCATTTTTCTCCACCCACATCACCACACTCCTGTCCACCCAATCCCATACCCCACATCCACACTCTTATGGAAGCTCCAGTTCTATCAACGCTCATACCAAGCAAATTCATTCGGCATCTTTGGCCGGGGATCTAGGAGTATGAATGATTGCGGGCAGACTTCAGCAGTTGAATGAAATGTTAGGTTAGACCGTGAATGAGCGTATGGTAGATGATGACGTCGGTTGAGAATCTCTTGAGGCGTGTATGTTGTTGAATATAGCTGATTAAAATTTTAGATGGAAGCATTGATAATACTTGCTGCTAGATTGCATGACTGTGCGTACTACCTTCAAGATTCTAGCGCTTATCGTCAAATGGATAAATGTTGGGTAGTAGCTTTTGTGAACACTTGTGTACCAGATTTCTGTGTTACTTTATCTGCAGTAGCGAAGGAGGATCTAAGAATCATGAGTCAATTGATAATGTTCGTCGAGTTCCAGTGACGAAAACAGACTTTCATGAAACATGTCATAAGGTAATTTACTTGAGAGAGCTCCATTGACTTTTTACCAAATATGTCGTCATAGTGTGGGTTTTTATTTTTTGAGGAAGTTCACAAATACAACACTTTCTAATCATTATCACTCAGCTACACATTCGATTCTCTGCAAGACGAAGTTAATTGGATCACTGTTCGCCTAAAATGCAAACATATCGTGAGTGCCTGTGATGCCTGCTCGATACATTATTAGTAGTATACATGACGGTATGCCCTCCATACAACTCTTATTATTTTTTTCTTATTTTATTCTATTTCATTCATTAGGTCAAATAGATTTAACCCGACAAGTTGTATCAGAATGTTATTGATAGCCTCCACTCCTTTATGTACCATTTTATTGTTTAATATTTTTTCAAAACTGTTGCAAAATATTCAAATAAATGAAAATATATGTCGAGCTTTGAAAAAAAACTCACCAACGGTGCTCTCCGTCTTCAAAACGCTATTGCCTACAAAATAATAAAACCTATAAAAATGATTCAATAAATTCATTCTCACTACGAAGAAAGTTACTCTCACACCCGGCTCTGTTATTGGCTGCTTCCTTTCTTTGCTTTGAAATACAACAACATACTCGAAGCTGCTGTTTTATTATTTCAACAGAATACGATCCAACAGCAGAGTAAACAGAGCTGGCTGAAGAAACAATTCAGTTGTCTCGCATTTCTAATGGGCGAAGCCAAGTTGACGCACAATTCATTTTAAAAAGAATTTTAAAGCTCTTTTAGCTAGGGCTGGAAAGTTACCAGTTATCCGGTAACTGGTAACGGGACTGTTATTAGTTACCCGAGGGTGGGAGTGTGGGTGTGCGTGTGTGTGTGAGTGGGGTGTGGGTTTGGATTTGGATTTGGGTGTGGCTGTGGGTGGGTATGAGAGAACAGAGACTTCATACGCAGATCTACTAAAACACCCACACCCACACCCATATGAAACCTAATTGGAACACAATGAACAATGCAGCTTCATACAATAAATAACATTGATGATTTGAGATATCAAATCCAATCAACAACTATAAATATCGAGAATTTTTTTATAACCTACTGAAGCTTTTTGAGAAGTACAACCTGAACGGCAAAGTTCGCCCAAAGAATGAACTACTGACACAAAAAACTAATCTAATAGCCGAAGAAAGATACTGCATTTCTACTTATGTTACTAGTCTCTCCACACACACACCGAAATATTTTCGATTGATTTATACCAAAAGAAAATATTTTTTTCTGTCATCTTGGTTTCGAAGATCCTTTTTTCAGAAGCCCACTGTCATACAAAAACATGTTTTTCTGACTACTCTTCTTTTGATGCAATATGTCCTGATGTCATTTTAGTTGCAATGGGTCAAACATATTCATAACGTCATCTACAGTTCCAGCCAATCACAATATGTCAGTTTTTTTTCTTTTTATTTCTGTTCTTGTTTTGACTTATTTCTCTATTCACGTTAAAAGCGAAGAAACGAAATCATATTCAAAACTGTTCATATTGAGAGGTAGGAAGCACATTAAATTCTTAAGAGAATTCACATGATGTGGCGGTTTTTTCCAGTTTATCAGCAAGAAAATTTGAAAAAAAAGATATAATGAGCTTTTCATAATTTTACTCGTGATTACTATGGTTATTTTTTTACCTTGCTGTTTTTCTCATGTTCCACCAAAAGTCTGTGTAAAAGGAGGAACAAAACGATTCTTATAAATAGAGAGAAGAAAGAAAAAAAAAGAAAAAACAGACGGAATCTCTATACTCCTATGTAATTACGTTCGATAGTTGAAATTTATAATTGCTCAGCATGTGGAGTCGGCGAAAGCAGAAGAAAAGTGAAAATAAACATCATGAGAGAGGGCCACACTTAAGAAACAGCGTCGATTGAAAAGAAAACAGCAGTTGTCCTTCAACAATTCATATGAAAAACACACGATTATTTATCAAATCAAAACGATTAGCGAACGTTGACGGTTTAATTTGAGCATGAGTAGGTTGCCGGCCGCATTTGCTTCTTCCGCATTGTGTTACCTATAATAATTAACATTCATGTTTTGCAATAAGTATAAAATTGACCAAATTCGTGAATGTAGACGATGGAAAATACGGTCAACTATTGCCATTCTTCTTTTCTTATTGCAGAAAACTCAGTTTATGAGTAGATTTGGCATTTTCATTTAGTCTATTTAAAATTCAAATTCCTTTCAATTTGAATTCAAACTAAATCAAAACTTTCCTGAGAGAAATTTATTGCAAATTACAATTTTCCTTCTGTAAACATCTAAAGTTAGCAATGATCAATTTACATTTACAAAACTGTAATAAATTGAAAAATAAATTGTATAAAATTAAAATTTAATTTCTATTGATCTAAATTAGACGCGACAATTTTCAATTAGTTTCCTTCAAATTTAATCTGCTTCAAATTTAATTTTTTCTAAATCAATTTCTGGATTTAATAATTTCCTTTTAATTCGAAGTTAACAACTATAAAGTCAAAATGATTGACTTTAAAAGAAAACAGATAAGAAATACGACGAATAATTCGTATTAGGTTACAGCTCGATCATCATAATAGGGTGTGGAGTGTGGGTGCGGGCGTGAGTGCGGGCCGGGTGTGGGTGTCGGTGTGCGTATGGGTGCTGGCGTGAGTGTGGGTGCGGCAAGTGGGTGTGGATGTGGAAGTGGGTGTGGGTGTGGATGTGGATGTGAGTGTGGGTATGGGTGGGTATGGGTGTGGGTGTCGGTGTGCGTGTGGGTGCGGGTGTGAGTATGGATAGGGTGTGGGGGTGGGTGTGGGTGTCGGTGTGCGTGTGCGTGTGGGTGTGGGTGCGGGGGTGGGGGGGGAGGGGGGGGTGGGCGTGGGTGTGGGTGTGAGGGTGTGTGGGTGTGGGTGTGAGTGTGGGTTGGAGGGGGTGTGGGGTTGGTGTGGGTGTCGGTGTGCGTATGGGTGCTGGCGTGAGTGTGGGTGCGGCAAGTGGGTGTGGATGTGGAAGTGGGTGTGGGTGTGGATGTGGATGTGAGTGTGGGTATGGGTGGGGGTGGGGGGGGGGGGTGGGGGGGGGGGGGTGTGGGTGTGGGTGTGAGTGTGGGTTTTAGGTGTTCTATTGTTTCATACTCATACTCACACCCACACCCACACCCACACCCACACCCACACCCACACCCACACCACCCACACCCATACCCACAGCCCCCACACCCACACACCCACACCCACACCCACACCACCCACACCCACCCACACCCACACCCCACCCACATCCACACCCACACCCTTTCCTCTTTAACTCTATTAAAATTATATGTTTGTTTGCATCATTTTACCGATTGTCTTTATTTATTGGATGGACGTTTTAATCAACTTCGTATACTTTATGTTAATATTAATATACTTAGGCCAATCCAAAAGTAGTGTCGTCAAGGTCTTATTTCCTAATAGTACGCAAAAAAAATTTTCTTTTTCTTATGAATAGATAGAGCTTCTTTCACTCTATCTTTCTATGCTATTTGATCATACTTCAACTAATATCATAATATTAAATTATTTATAAAACCTATTTTGGCTGGTTATATGCTGGTTATATGAATACTGATAAGTATTTTTTGAATAACTTTTGATAGAAACAAGATAGAGAGCTGCGGTTTTCGCTACTGGAAAGAGTAGATGAAGATGCATCGAATCGTATATTATAGGTTTTGATAATATGACTTCTTAAGTTTTTTTAATTTAATTTTCTAACTGTTGGAAAAATAGATTTTTATGAAAAAACGAAAAGGCAAAAAAATAGCCATTGTTTTGACAGATTTCGAAGAAAATCGTATTACACGCTCGACTAGAACACATATGATTCATCACAGTCTTTCGCACTTGGTAGATCTCGAATTAAGGATCTGAATTTACACTTGATAACTGAAAATTCATTGTAAACAACTTGCTAGATAGGTGGCTCTTAAAAAGGTCAATTGAAAACCTTACAAAAAACATATAATAAAACTCTGGAACATATGATTCGATGCATCTTCATCTCCTCTTTGCAGTAGTGAAAACCGCAGCTCTCTATTTTGTTTCTATCAAAATTTATTCAAAAAATACTTACCCTTAGTTTTTAGAATTAGTCTGAATACAACCAGCACATAACCAGCCGAAATAGATTTTATAGATAATTTAATATTATGATATTAGTTGAAGTATGATCAAATAGCATAGAAAGATAGAGTGAAAAAAGCTCTATCTATTCATAAGAAAAAGAAAATTTTTTTGCGTACTATTAGGAACCCTAGAGAAAGTACTGAGTTCAGGGTACCCATGTACTGAGAAAGCTCTAGCAGGGTACCCAATATGGGTACTTTGAAAATTCTCAGTAATTTTACTGATGTATGTACTGTTTGGGGTACCCGTAAAAGTACATTCACTGAATAAGTACCTGCATGGATACACAAGTCTGTAACTTTACTGAGGAAATCTCGACAGGGTATCCTAAATTTTTCGCGTTCTGTGTGGCGACTATTCATTCACCGTTTTCTTTTTTACGTACGGCTCTATATAAACAACTCGATAAATCATAAGAAAATAATCAATTTTCATACTAGTTTTTTCTAAATTATTTCTTGACTATTTCTTAGTCGAGGAAATACCGAGCTTGGTCGTAAATTAAGATCGGACTACCCTGAAGTGGTCTACGACCAACTCAAGTTGAGTCGGATCCCGACATTGTTCCTGCTAAGTTTTTGGAATTGAAAACATTAAATTGAATAAAGTAAAAAATATCTAGTAAATTATCTCAAGAAAAAGAAAAAATTTTAAAAAGTCAAAGATCAGGTTCGATCCTGAACATACTGAAAATTTGGTAACAGGGTACTTAGAAATACTATACAATGGTACCCAATTCAGTACTTGATCAGTACCTTTAGGTACCCAATTACTGTGCATTTTCCAGCAGGGTACTTGCCAAAGTACCACTTAGGTACCTGTAAGTACCTGTAAGTACTTTGGTACCCAAAAGTTCCTGTGACATACTGGTATCAGGGTACTTTTTTGGGTAC
>CAJNOP010000526.1:0-18654 GCA_905250075.1 Rotaria sp. Silwood1
TACTGTATGAATAAAGTGATTTTTTGACGTACGTACAAACTATGCTTGCACTTGTTTCATTAATGTTTTTGAATCAAAAAGTGAATGTTATTGTTATAATAACAAAAAAAAATAACAATAACTTTCTCACCCCTAACCAACACCACCACCACAACAATAATTATTAATATTTTTTATTAATTTTTTTCTGTGGAATTGTTTGTGGAGATTTTGCCTGGATTAGCTGTTTGTGGAAGTGTTGAGTACTTGTGGAAGGCGGTGGAGTGATATGCTTCAAAATTGCTATTTTCGATTAGGTGTGCCCTCTGTCGAATTTTCTGATTGGTTCCAGTGAGGCAACCAATGAAGTGGTCACCACGATCGTGGTGATGGATCGTGTTGTGGTAGCTTCACATCAATAAAACTGATAAGAAGGATAAACACTCATGTACCCAGGAAGAAGTGAAACGCTGAAAATGCCGTTTAAACTGTCATAATCATCCGTTCTGTTAGAAAACTGTGATAAACGGCAAGAAAAAACGTGATCATCACTTTTCTTGCCATTTTTACGTCTAGTCAGCGTTTCCAAGCGTTATACACATTAAATAGTCTCTGAAACGGTTATATAAGTCATTTTCTTCTTCGTAAAAGATAGTGAGAAATGTTTATGATCATCTTTTCCAACGAAAACAGCTGTAAATGCTCAAAGTAGATTAATCTTTCTTTTTGGAACTGGTCCCCATAATTATTTATATTCTCGTGAATTTGTGTTTTCGATTGTTTCACAGTACGCGTGAAAGACATTTAGTCCGTTTGGAGCTTCCATTTATCTTTTGATCTGCTGAATTACTTCAAAAAAAGTATTCGCTGTAGATTTAATTATGTGAAAAAGAGTTCCTTTGATTAAAGTAAGAATCCGCATAACATTAACATCATATGAATCAACATCATGCGTTGGTGCGAACATTAGAATATCGAGAAAATACAGGTTGATTTTATTGATTTAAAGTCTCAATTTTCACATTGAAATCCTAATTTTTTGATTATGTTCAAAGCTCGAAACGTACGATACATTATAAGTTCCTAATATTCTCAAACATAAAATTGCTGCATTAGAGTTTTCATTACAAATTATCAACTTATCAGTATATGAGCTAATTGAAACTCGTTTTATGACAAGCAATACAACACTATTAATTATGAGCTACATAATTCAATTAGAAACTCTAGCCAAGTCAAAAGAGAGTAATATTTTCAGTTAATATATATTCGACAAATATATGTGGCATAAACAGAACGGATCTCATATGCTTAGTAATTGATTGTTAGTCTTAATCAAATTGGAGAGATAGAATAGCAAAAGGAAGAAAAGAAAAATTTAAGTCAGGAAATAAAAGAAAAAGTTCAAAGAGAAAAGAAAAAAGAATAACGTTAGAGAAGGACAAAAGAGAAAATAAATTCGTCCAGCACATTCATTCATTCATTCGATGAAGATTGCTCAATAAGTAAACATCACTTCTGCGAGCAATATGAATGCATACAAATATAAGATACATGAATGATATCTGAATTTAATCTAAAATACTATTCAGATTACGAAGAAATTCACACATTTACTCTATACGAAATGTGAATAAGGATTCTTATTGACCGTTGGTCGAGCTTAGAAAACCTGAGCAAAAAGATTCAGATAACTCTAATAGAAGAAGTCTTCAGAATTGAACGATGTAGAGGATTTAGTTTCACCTTACCTTCTGCGTTTATTTTTGCTTTTTCTTAGGATAGTATTTGTGGAAAACTGTCTTGTACATTCTATCGAGATAGTTGACAAAATACGATATTCGTAGAAAAAATATATTATATAGAACTTATTTGTCATTTGGTAGCACCACATTCCATAATAAAATCATTAGTGAAACTAAACTATTTAACATTTTGTAAACTGATTTATTAAGATCAATCAATGTGACGTTTTGTTCTAACTAAGAACATTATCAAACACATATAAATAGACAGAAGAAGAATATATATAAGAGTAAAATAATGTCATCGGTTTTTATTCTATTGTTTTAAGCATTTCAATGCACGGGGGGAGTAAAATTAATCCGTCTGCATTAGAATATTTGAAACAATAGAATAAAAAAACGAAGACATTATTTTACTCTTATATATATTCTCTGGCATCGGATTAGGTGTTTTTAGAAATATAGGAACTCGTATAGGATTCGACTTTCCAAAAATAAAGGATTATCGATGAAAAGTAAGGGAAATATAGGATTTTTTAACACATTAATTTCATCCAAGAATGCAGTCTTTATAACATCATGGTTCGGGATTTTGTATTAATAAAGTTAAGACAAGAGACTGAGTATTAAGTAGCATATGTAACCTACTTCTTTCTGTAAAAATAAACAATTAAAAGATATAGTTGCCAAGTTCATGAAATATTTATTTACAAGCACATCAATAACTAAGTAAGATAACTTATAAAACTTTACAAATAAGAAAAATAATCATAAAAACAACTAATACATGTTCACAACAATATTATATAAACAAAGATAATGTTCCAATAAATCCATAAAAGAAAACGAAATGAACATAATCGTTTGTAATAGTTAATAGATTGTTTGGATTTTATTAGATTTTCTTCAGCTTTTTATTTGGTGATTGTTCATGAACTAATGCATCCTTTCTTTTCAATCGAAGTTTATCAAGTTCATTTGTTACTTGTCGCTGTTTTTCATTAGTAGCTGTTATCTTCTCGTGGCCACCAGCAATTAATAGTTTTGCAGCATATATTTCTGATAAGGAACCATTTTTCAGACCATTTTCCAATCGATTGGTTCCTTCTTGAATGAGATATTCAGCTTCTTTCATTTCTTTATCAAGATCTTTTTGTTTATCCAATAATTTCTTTTCTTCTTCAATCTGTTGTTGACGTTCAATTTGAATTAATTCTTTATTGTTATTGTTTGTCTTACTATAAATATTATTTGCCGTTTTGGCGATCAATAATTCGTCTCGATAATTACTAGATGATTTTTTTACTACATTGATCATATCTGATGTGATAGGTACCTGGAAATCAAATTCAAATACATTGAAATTTAAAATGAACCATAAATGATGTTACTTTATGTGTTGAACCAGATCCAAAATATTTGACTCCATCGTGAACCAATCTCAAACCATTTATCGATGTTTCTGATAACAATGTTCGATTATCTGTAACAATATGTGAATTTATACTAAATCCTCTTTCTACATCTGCATTCCCATGAGCAATAATTAAAACATTTCTTATAAGTTTAGCTAATGTTTGATACTTTGGTGTACCATTACTTGTCAATATTGAAAAAACTTGGCTCCAATAGTAATCAATTGAATGATATTGAATGTGGTCAAGTCCATTAGAATCAACATACTTATCTTTGATAATCCATGATTCATCAATTGATTCAAAACAATATAAAATCCATTCGTTCGTTAAATTATCTATTTCTTTATCGTTGAATAAATTCGGAATAGCTCGAGCAACTCGAAGAATTTGATCATTACTTTTTGCATCAGATTTTGATGAATAATTCAAAACTTGTAAATCACGTAAAAGAATATTATCTAATGGAAGATTTTTTTTAAGATAATTTCCAATTGTTTCATAAATCTTTCTAACATCCTGGTAAAAAGATTTTTTCTCATCAAAATTCAGTGATGATATTAATTTTGTTGTTTGTTCACCTAGATTAAATAATATGAACTGATGAGAAGAAATTTTAATAAAACCTACCAATTCTTATTTCTTTTTCAGAACGCCATAGATTACTTTGATCCAAAGTAATATTTAATAATTCTTGACCAGATTTATGTTGAACAACATCTATTTTCAAGAATGATGAAAGAACATCACGAAATAATTCCGTCATTTCATGATACAAAACATGAACTAATGGTTCTTCCGATTGAAAATAAGTTAAGAAACGATCGAAAATATTCTCACATAAATATAAAATAAAATTTAATTTGACTTTTGACAAATTCGATGATAACATCAACTTAATACTGTCATACCGTTTATTCTCTTTAATTTGAGATGGTTGTTTTTCTGATAAAAAACGAAGAAAATAGTCACACAACACATCCCATTGATCTGAAAAAGAGTAATGTAGAAGGGTGAAAAGAAAAAATGCACATACTTATAATTCGTTTCACAACTTTTCCCATCAAAATCCACCTAGTTATAGAAAAGTATAAAATTGTTTTTTCTAAAAGAGAATCAATTTCTTCTAAAACATTTTTAAAGTCTTCTTGTCGTGCAGGTGAACATTTAAACCATGAGTAAAGATCAAGACAAAAATTTTCGACATGCCATTTTGAAATTAACAAACCATTCTTAAAGGCATTATGAACGATGTGAATGCTACAGCTACCAAGCTTGAGCAAAGAACTGCCTTGTTTTTGCATTTCTGAATCAATCATCTTTTCAAGAGCTATATTCACATTTGGATTATCTCTTGACAACATAAGAAGTTTTTTCAAATCCAATCCATCAGTAGCAAATGATTCAATAATAATATCACGAATTGTTCTTGCATATGCATGCCCTAATGTAACTGTTTTGTAAAACCGATTAACAACTAATTTTTTTTCATTGCACCAATACCTAAACCACATATCAAGTTGTTTCTTGTTTTGATTATTAGTTTGTTCATCGAATATAAGAACAAACTTGTCCGTTTTCTTCACGTCGTCGATTATTTTCTTTTTGAAATATGGACCTAAACCATGAGATATCACATAAGACATTTTGTTTGATTGAATAGAAAATTTGGCAGCAATGCTAGAATCAGGAAACATCGATGAGAACATGTTGTTCAATTCGTTACACGAACTGTAACTGAATCCTCGTTGAGCAATATTCAATGCCCAAAGAATTTCCGCTTTGATAACCTGATCTTCGAAATTTAAAATTTTATGTTTATTGTTATTTGTTTCTAATACTGCAACAGAAGAAGAAGTAGATGATGATGAGAATGAAGATGAAGATGAAGATGAATTGGAGGGTGAAGATGAAACAACGAACTTAACGTTTTCTTTCCATTGGTGCAAGATTTGTTTATGTTTTACATTCTTCATGTGTTGTTCAACTGCCTTCCATCCTTGATTTCCACAATCGAGTTCATTTGTTTGACATAGAGTACATTTAAATGTTGATGATGATGGACCAGCTTTTAACCATATTTTCACAGGATCTTTATTCTCATCAAGTCGAGAAAGCCAATTTAAGTTAAATTTTGTTTGATTCTTTGGCATTAAATATGTATATGATTGTACAGAATAATGTTTACTGAAATTTATGATATCTGCAAGAATTTAGTTCAAGATTGAAATCAATTAAAGTCTTTTAATATAATATGAATGGCGTATTAATATGAATAAATATTATTTGTGTTTTATATATTCTATTAGTCTGTATGTATTTTATATATTCTATTAATCTGTATGTATATTATACATGTGTATAAATAGGTAAAACAACATTGAAAAGGTTTAAAGAGTGCATGTCTATTGTATAAACTTTTTAATTCTTCACTTTCGCTTACGTATTGTCATACGAAGGAATTTTCAGTCGACCGACGACGTAATAGAAAAGGAAAAATATCATTTGTTTACAAAGGATGTCGCCATGATACAGTTAATCTTTAAAAATACTTGACTGTACGTTGATGCATCAATCCAATGATTAATAACTATACATAACACAACTGATTTATATTATTTAAAAAACTTTTTGACTTCTTTTTTGTATAAAATAGGAAAAGCAGGAAAAAGCATAATTATACAGGACAAAATACAGGATTTTTCAAAAAGATAGGAATTATAGGAAATATAGGTCGAATCCGATCCCAGTATATTCTTCTTCTGTCTATTTATTTGTGTTTGATAATGTTCTTAGTTAGAGCAAAACGTCACACTGATTGATCTTAATAAATCAGTTTAAAAAAATGTTAAATAGCTTAGTTTCATTAATGATTTCATTTTAGAGCTTGTTATTTTACTGAGTTCGTCGTCGATTGAAACTCTTACGCGAAGAAACATTAATTTTTTAACTCTTATACCATAAAAAGAATATAATGCTGAGTATATATTCCGTTTTCAGTATAAATCTTAAAAGAACAACTAGATGATAAATATGCGTAAGTCATAAAGATTACAGTAATCAAATAAAAAACTTAGCCGCTCTATTAACTTTTGTAGTAATAAATTACTTTTTATCTACGACAGACGACTGTTAAAGTATGAGAAAAAAAATAGTCTCAACAATGAATAAATTTTAGAAGTACGTCAATAGTATTGCTGTTCAATATTTTCTTTTGATAAAATATACCAAAAAATTGACATAGTTTTATCTATGGTAGTTTTCCCCTAGAATTTTTCGTTTGTCGTATCAATTCATTAATTCTTTTTAAAAATCTAAGTTTCATTATCACATACATATCTGATACTAATAAACTAATTTAGATTCTTCTTTCATTATTCATCGAGATTATCATAAATCACAACTTTGTAACTAATTATATATTTCTCCATAGATATTAGAATAAACTAGACTTGAGAAGATTTCGATAGAATATTTATCAGATGTAAGACAAACGCATCATCCTTAAGCGATCGACAAATTTCTAATTACCTACGAAGAGTATAGAAAAAAAAACTTTAAAAAACGATCGATGTGTCAGAAGAAAGAGTGTAGTCAGGTTTTTGTAATATCTAAACGCATTCTAATGAGTAGGTCTCATTTTGTTTTCGAAAAAGCAGAAGTCAAATTTTCAACAAGTTAAAATATTTATTTAAAGAAGTGAAAGTTCATGCATCTTTAAAACATAAGTCATGAATAGAAGTCTTTTGAACAAATATCAAAACAAAAAGAGAAGTTTGTAGAAAAGACTTCTACTCATGTCTTATGTTATATAGATGCCGAACTTTCATTTCTTTAAATAAATATTTTAACTTGTTAAAGATTTAATTTATGTTTTTTCGAAAACAAAATGAGACCTACTCATTGGAATGTATTGAGATATTGAGAAAAAGTACGAACGTGTATTTTCCATCATCAAATTAATAAAATTAGATGAATGATCAAGTTACAAATAAGACAACGATGATTCTTGAATATTAAACCTTTTTTTCAAGTAAAGAATCGTTTACGACAGATGAAATAATAAAAAATTATGGTTTTAACGTCAACAAATCACTATTTATGACATTTACAATTCGAAGTTTAAACGACAAGAGCATAATATTACTTTATGACATACAAAATCGTTTTTTGTGATAAACGCGTAATTTGGTCAATATATCATCGTTTAAACGATGTGACATTAAACATCATTTTAACGGCAGAACAGCGTTTCCTCAACTAACTGGGTAAGGCTATAACAGATTATATTCTTTAGTTTCTTTGTTAATAAAGCTGCTTAAACAGTGTTGAATTCGGTTCAGTGCATAGTTCTTACAGGATGAATGAGTAAAATTTCTTGCATAATGGTTTTGCAATCACTATTGATCCACATCAATGAATTTGATACTTGTATGGATTCTCGCTAAAATCATAAGCCATTTGATTCAGCTAGTAATTCTTACAGCACGTATCGGTTTGTATGCATGCAAAAGAGTAAGAAGAGACGATTGCTTTCATGCGGTTGAGTGAAAATTAGGAAGTCTAGGGCTTACTAGTTTATGTGTATTACTGCTCTGCATCATTGACTTGAATGTATCTTATGTTAGTACTGCCTTCTTTTATTATTTATATAAATTTCTGAATGATTCTATTTCCTGTTTGTTGAAAAGTAAAAAAAAAGTAAGTCATTTACAATGTGACTGGTTTTGATTATAGATCGCCGTATCTACGAATGATTTATTGACGTTTGACGAACAATAGTTAAGTCAAGTTGATCATCTTTAGGATAGCAATAGTAGATTAATTTGAACATAAAAAAAAAAAGATTACGTTGAGTTTTTTTTTCATTACATTTAGATGAAGTTCTGTCTGCGAATTATACATCTGACTCTGTTTTCAAATTTTAGGCGTATTAATTTTTGAAGAATTTAATGCATTGCACATTATCATAACAAATTTAATCTTTTGGCTAAATGCTTTAAGAACAATACTATGATTACATTCTAAGGATTGGTACAAAAGAAACAACCAATTCTGTTCAATTGATATGACAAATTTCAATGAAACTTTAATCGTATAAAATCTCAAATTCGGTGTGAAAATATCCAAATAATTTCACTTTCTAAAATTGTTCTCTTGTTGAGATATTCATATAAACATAAAGATTCTCAAAGCTTACAATGAGAGTTATTACATCGTTACTCAGATATTGTGTATTTAAATATACTATGTCTGAACGGTGATATAATGACTGTCATTGTTCTACCTTGAGCGTCTTTGTTGTTGCTTGAATACCTTAACAAGAGAACCATTTTTGAAAATAAAATTATAGAGATTTTTCGTATCTCACTTGAGATTACATACAAGTAAAGTTTTATCAAAATTTGTAATATCAATCAAATAAACTTGTTTATGGGTGTCGTGCAATTACCTCTAAGGATTAAAGAAAGGTGCAAATTGAGAATAGAATATTCGAGTTCTTGCTCAAATTTTTCTGATAAGAAATTTATTACATTGTTTATAGTGACTGAAAAAAGTGTGAATGATTGAGTGTGAAATTAGCTATTGGATCTATTTTAAATGGATTTACACAATTGGTGAGTTTCAATGCATTGCCCATTGAAGAGGAGTTAACGAGTTGTTCTTAAAAATTCAGAATGAGTGGATGCTCATCTATAACTTTCTATGTTATTACTTACAACATGTTGTTCACGGCGCATGAATTGCTTTGCTATGGAGAATCATGTAAATATTTGAATAGTAGAAGGTTGATTTTTCAATATCTATGGCAAGTAGAAGGAGATCGAATGGTTGTGACGGTCGAACAGGTGTACTAATGATTACTATTCATTTTTCGAACTCGCAGGAGTCAAACGGTAAGAATCCTATGCTGATATGCAACGTCATTATTTTGAAATCATGTTCATTTTTCTCTTACAACATAATCTAAGTTTTTATTTTAGAGTATGAAATCATCGTATTATTTAGATATTTTGCGTGGACGATCTCAACAATTACCTGATGTTCGATCAAAAATTGTACGAGTTTTTGTTAGTTCAACGTTTTCAGGTTTAAAATTCTTTAAAAACGATGTCTTTCATAGAAAAAAAAACTTATTTTTTTAGATACATTAACTGAACGAGATTCTTTAATTGAAAATATATTTCCTAAACTTAAAGATTATTGTCGTGAAAAATATGGATTAGAATTTCAGGTTTGTTATTATAATTTCAATTAATTACAAAAAACACATCTTTGTATTACTAGTATGCTGATATGCGATGGGGAATTCAAACTGAATCAGCTAATAATCATGGAGAAGTTGCAACATGTTTAAAAGAAATTGAATTATGTAAAAAATATTCTGTTGCTACTAATTTTGTGGTTTGTTTTTATTGACAAAAATCAACTATCTATTGATCAATTGACATTAGGTATTACTTAGTCATCGTTATGGTTCACGGCCAATTCCAGCTCAGATTCGTGCATCATTATTTGATTTATTAAAAGAAACTGTTCTTAATGAACAAAATGAAAATCATGATGCTGAACTATTAACACAATGGTATCAACTTGATACAAATTGTATGCCACCTGCATACGTTTTACAGAATATTTCATCAATTATACCACATTTTATATCAAAAGTAATGAAGAAAGAATTTTTTTTTAAAGAATTGTTGTTTTTTTTTTCCACAGAATACAGATGAAGTAAAACAAGCAGATAAAGAATGGAAAGATATAAATAATCGTTTAAGACTATGCCTTCGACAAGCAGCAGAAACATGTCTTCAACGAGAACAAATCATAGAACCTGATTATGATAATTTTTTTATATCGGGTAAGATTTTTATTAGTTTACTTATTTATATAAATTGATTCTTAGTTACGGAAAAGGAGATCATCAATGGTATTTTATCAGCAAAAGATGCTAATGAACGTACTTTATGTTTTTTACGTGAAATTGTTGATATTCAAAATCATTTATCAGATGAAAAGGTACGAAAATATATCGATATGTCATCAGAAACAGTTATTGATCAAGAAGCTGAAAAATTACTCGATCGATTAAAAAATGTTCGTATTCCAGCTGCATTAAAATCTCAAAACATATTCAAATATAAACTTCATTGGTCATCAAATGGAATTAACCGACAAGAACATTCTCAATACATAGAAGAATTTAATAATGATTTTTATACAGCAATGAAAGAACAAATAGATCGATGTGTTCAATCACGTTATACAATTGGTTCTGATAGTTTACAACATGAAGTATTAGAACATGCTATACAATGTAAAACATATGTTGCTAAATTTCATGGAAGAATTGATGTCTTATCTAAAGTATGATAAGAGATATTACATTCAAAAAAAAACAACTTTTGTTTTTCTAGTTGGAAAAATTTGTGAAAAATAATATTGAATGTCGACCATGTGTTGTTTATGGTGAATCTGGTTGTGGAAAGACAAGTGTAATAGCTAAAACGGCAACAGAGGTTAGTTAACTTAAGTTTCACAAAATCTTCAAATACTTTCAAACTTAATTCAAGATATTTAAATGGTGGCCTAATCGATCTGTTTCAGTTATTTTACGTTTTCTTGGGTATGTTAAATCGAATGAAACGAAAATAAAAAGGAATTGACATTCTTTAATTGATCTAGAACTACACCAGTTTCTTCAACTATTTATAAAACTTTACTTTCTATATCTGGACAAATTTCTGAATTATATAATATACCAATGACGGCCTATCCAACTGTGAATCAACTTCGTGATCAACTTGAATTAAATCTTCTCTCTCAAATACGTGATAATGAATATCTTCTTATATTACTTGATTCAATCGATCAATTACATAGTGATGCATATGATTGTAAATGGTTACCAATAGAATTTCCATTCAATGTTAAATGTATTGTATCAACATTGCCTGATCATGGAAATATTTTAGAAAATTTAAAACATATTTTAATTGAAAATGAAAATTTATTTATACATGTTCCACCATTTGAACCATCAACAGTTGAAATAGTTTATAATGATTGGCTTGAAATGAAACAGCGTTCATTAAGTACAGAACAACGTTTATTTATAAATAATTTAATGAATAAAAAACATAATATTCTTCCATTATTTATGAAACTTATGTTTGATATCATATCTTATTGGCATTCATATGATTCAATTGATGAACGATTAAATCAATTGAATGATGTTGATGATTGTATACGTTATTTATTTCAACGTTTACAAACTATACATAATAGTGTTTTATTTAGTCGAGCATTATGTTATATGACAGCATGTAGAAGTGGTATTAGTCAAAATGAGCTTGAAGATGTTCTTTCACTTGATGATGATGTACTTAAAAGTGTTTTTGAACATTATATACCACCTGTTCGACGTTTACCAGGAATTTTATGGACACGAATTCGAAATGATTTAGATGAATATATTACTGAAAAAGAAGTTGATGATGCACCTGTTATTTATTGGTATGGATTTTATTTTTGAAATTCTTATAGGAAGTTTTCCAAGAACATTAGAGGTTTTTAGTTATTTTTTTCGAAAGATACAAATTTGTTAAATACAAATGATTAGATTTCCAGAAAAAACATCTTATACGCAATAATCTTATGTGCTAATGTTAGCTTGCTTTGTCTCAAGATGATGTGGAAAAAAAGCAGGCATTGATGCACTGTAGATCAGGTTTGCCGTAAATTCAAAGAATTGTGCAAAAAATCAAGAACAAAAAGAAAGTAAAAAAGGCAAAATTTTTGAGAAATAGGAAATGTAAGATGATCTAGTTTCTATTAGTTACAATAGGTCTGTTCGATACATTGTAGAAAAATATACAAAGAATCGATCAAACCTCTAAGAAAAAGCTTTTTAATAAGAAGAGTTACAAAATAAATCATTAGTTTAATTATCATCGCATGTTATTGAATGCTGCGACTTATTACAAATTTTTCAATCGATTCTGTGTTTAGAAAGTCGACTTCTTTTATCTGAATGCATGCAAGAATTTTATATAGATTTATATTCAATTACTTTCTTGTTCATTACTCTCTTTTTTTAAAATTAGATCATGGCCACAAGAAAAATAATGAAACATATTTTATCTTAGATTATTAGGAATGCACTAAATCTTCTGGTCTCGATCTCACTTATTCTTGATTGTGATGAGGAGAGAACAGTTCCTTTTCCGTTACTCAGTAAGGAATAATGAAAAGTTTGTCGCTGTTATTTTGTACTGAAGAAAAGCCTAATTTACGATACTAACGAAATTATGTAAAGCTTGCTTAGACCGTGGGAAAATAGTCTTTCTTCCCGAATAACTTTGTCTATGATCAATCTTTATAAAAAACTGTTTTTTACCTAAGCTAGGTCTTCTTGAACCAAAAACTCAATCTCGCAAGCTTTTCGTTATCTGTTGCTTGGAAAGATAACAATAATTGACTATCTCCCTACTGACAGGGAAGTATCCAAGCTTTGGAGCTTATGACAATATCCACTCTATTCATTGAGATCTATTTTCCTCGAAATGTCTTAGAAGTTTTTGAGTATTCATTCTACAGAAATTTCGGAAAGAATGAATTCCTTGAAAACTAATACTGATACAACGAATGAATAAGACCGACACGCTTAATCTCAGTACATTTCTATAGATCATAATAAACGTAGAGATTTTACAATCATTCAATAATGAATAGATAGACATTGAACTCTGCTCCAACTGAATATTCGGAAAGAACGGTTCAGTTTGAAAACTATCCAACCAAGTCGGACAATGGTGGGTATTTGTCTAAGCATTTCTTCGGTATATGGACAATCTTGAAAGCACCCTAAGAGTCAGTATGTTTGGATTTAAGTACTTTCGGACCATGTATTTGGTTTTGTATGTTGGTCTTTGTCACCGTCTTATACTACTAGTCTTGTTCTTATTTGAATTTTTGCAAGAATACTAACGAATATAACATCCTCTTTGGTATAATTTTTCTTGTATAGGTATCATCGTCGATTTATTGAAGTAGCACGAGAATTATACATATCAAATTTAAATGATACAGATCGAAAAATAGTTTTTCAGAATGCTGTTGATTTGTTTAAAGAAACATGGAAAGGAAAAAATAAACCATTTAAAATTGATGATCCTAAATTAGTTAATAAATATAAATTAGATGAATCAGCTGGTGAAATTCAAGCAAACCGTTTTACAACATCACAACCTGTTGAATTTATTGATGTTGATGGCCGAATACAATATAATAAACGAAAATTAAACGAATTACCTCAATTTTTAAGTAAATTACCACCTGATATAGCAGTTCCAATTGCAGCTGAAGAAATCCTTTTTAATTATTCATTTATGCGTATGTTTTTTGTATGTTCATAATTAGAAAAGTTAAGTAAAATATGATTTTTCTTTTTAGATGCTAAATTTAGTTGTTCATCATTTCTTGATATTCAAAATGATATTGATCAATTTGGAAGTACATCATCTGAAATATCATCCGATGAAGTTCGAATGGCTCAAAAAGAACTTTCAATTCTTCAAATGGCTTATTTCTTATTTGGTCTTTTACTTAATGAATATCCAGATAATTATGCATTTGAATTAACATCACGTTTAGTAATATTATATGGTTTAAAAACTAATATAACTAATTTATTAAAACAATGTGATGAACAAAGTCCACGTCATTGTGCACTTATTGTACCATATTGCCAAATACAACCACCAGGAAATGGTTTACTCTTTTCAATGAATAAACATACAATGCCTGTCGTTGATTTAGATTTCACAAATAATCAAATGGCAGTTATATCATTATCAAATAAAATAATTGTTTTTAATATGGGCACATTTAATACAGCAGTAGACATTAAATTACCTAAATTAAATGAACCTTATTTAAATTCGACAACATTACCAAAAATGATTATTCGTCATACAAAGGAAAATAATACTGATAATGATTCCGATGATTCTGATAATTCTTCGGATTCAGACAATGATGAAGAAAAATTTAAACAATATGTTTTTTTTGTTAATTCATTTCATCATGTTTACCTTCTATCAAGTCATGGTGATATTAAATTTCATCGAACATCAATAAAAGGATATTCAACTGTTGAAATAATTAATAATAAACGTGGTTTATGTATACTTGTTGAACAAAATTCTAATACTGTTGAATGTTGGAGTTTAGGAGAAAATAAATTATTTTCTAAAATTGATTTATCATTAACATCATCAATTAAAACAGTTTTACATTCTAAATTAAGTTCATCATTAATTAGTATTGTTCTTTATGATGGAACTATTCTATTTTATACTCTCAATGATTCAACATTCATTCATCGTGCTACAATTAATGGTGGTCAACATTTAGATTTAGTTATTGTTGATAAAGATAAATTAATATGTACATTTGATTCAACAATTTCTATTGATTTTTCTCATATTGATTTAAATTCAATAATTGAAACTGAAAAAGTTTTATCTGATAAAGAAATAATTAAAACATTAATTGCTTTTAATCCACCTATAAGTCCTAAACCAATTGAACGAATTGTACTACCTGATGGCAAAGAAAATTTATCAGATAATTCAATGAATATCTATTTTATGGTTTTAACAAAAGAGTGTTTATGTATTGTGCATACTTGTATGGAACAAGATATATCATATGTACGTATTCCTGGTCAATATGATGTTGTTTCAGTACAAGCCCAACATCCACGTTTTATATATACTGCTCGAGGTGGTATTGTCAATATGTATAAATGGAAGTGTAGTGAAGGAGAAGATAACGAACATGGCGAATGTAATTTTTATCATGAACATCAGTTATTTGTTTCTATCGATATTAGTTCATCATCAGTACTTACTATAAAACCATCCAGTGGTTCTGGTAAGAATAGATTTTAACATAAAAAACAAACAAAATTATCGTTTTTATTATTTTTTAATAGCAAGTAGTTTTCTATGTTCAATGCAAAATGGAGCTATTAATGCATATTATGGTTATAAAGCACGAGAAGCTTTTAAAAAAATACCGCCTTTACCACGTACAACAGAATTAATCGGTACAATTCAATTGTCTGGAACAAAAGCAGTCACATTGGATTCATCGAACAAGTAAGTCTAAGTGAATCCAATCGAAAAGATCTAAGCAAACTACTTACGTCTAGAATAAAAATATCAGCAAACATAAAAATATTGTTTAATTCCTTCTTTTTGATATTGTTTTAAAAAGGATAATCGAAGACAAATCTAACTACACGGAAGTTATTCTTAACTTCTGACTAACGAGTAAAATCCTTCAACTCATAAATCATTTTTGAGTCTAGATTTAAGTCCTGCAAGACAAACGTTTTCCGATTCCGAATATTCCGTGAAATGGAACAAAAGAGATTTTTTGGGATTCAAGACTATGTGCATTATATAGACCCAAATCACCTATGAATACCCTGCAAACAGTTTAGGTCATTAGCTCTCTCTTAATAAACTACTCTGGTTAAGGTCTGTCTTTATGTAAAGTTTCAAGTCGAAATGCGAAAATCAGTTTTCTGGTGATCCCTAAGGAGTGCCACAGCATTCATTTACAAACTATCGTAAATTTTCAGTATCCATACATCAATAAGTTATGAATCCAACTCGTTTCAAGATATTCAAAACTGATCTGAGCCTATATGATGCACATAGTTTCTACTCAAAAGTAGACATGGACCAATCCCAAACCGTTTGAACTCGATACTATTAAAGCTCGACTCGAAGTTTAGACTCGAGCTCGAACTCGAGCTCGACTTGAACTCGAACCTCAAAACTCGAACTCGACTCGAACTCGAACATATGAACTCGAACTCGACTTGAACTCGAACATATGAACTCGAACTCGACTCGAACTCGAACCTCAAAACTCGAACTCGACTTGAACTCGAACCTCAAAACTCGAACTCGACTCGAACTCGAACCTCAAAACTCGAACTCGACTCGAACTCGAGTTTAGAAGTTCGAGTTCGAGTCGAGTTCGAGCTCACTAATTCATCCAAATCCGAATACTGTTGAGCAATAAGATTGCAGGAAAGTTTATCTCTCTCATTGTTGGCACAAAACTAATTCTCATTGCTGAGACCATAAGTAGAGGAAACACTAATTCCTGGTCAGTTTGTCTGCACTCTGGTTGAGGTTACCTATAGTAACTATCTGAAGGCTTTCCTAGGATACCAAAGGTACTATTTTGGGGTCTATCTGTGGTTACCAAAGGTAACTATCTAAGATCGATGCCAGAGTACAGAAAGTACTATTTTTGGACCAATTGTGGGATATCAAAAGCAATATTCTGAGAACTAGTTGAGGTGCCTGAGATAGCTATTTGAAGTCTATCTGGGAGTATGAAAGGTAATATCTTGGGCCTATCTTAAGGTATCCAGGTTAACTACCTGAGGACTATGCCAGAGCATCAAAGGTCCTATTGTGGGACGCATCTAGGAGGAATAAAGGTACAATTCTCGGACTTATTCGACGATACTAAAAGCAGTATTCTGCGCGCTATCTCATAGTATTAAAGGTAATATTCTGAGGTTTATCTGAAGGTATTAAAGGTACAATTGCGGGATCTAACTTAAGTACTAAAATAATATTCTGAGGACTAGCGGAAGTACCTAAGGTGATATTCTGGGGTCTATCCTAGGGTACCAAAAATAATATTCTGAAATCTCACTGGGAGTATCTTAGGTAACTGTGTGAGGGCTACGTCAGGCTGTGAAAGCTACTAATATTCGGTGGCCTCTCTGGACGCACTAAAGATAATATTCTGAGACTTATGTGGGAACACCGAAGTTAACTGTTTGGGACTGATTAGACCAACAGAAGATAGCTCTGATAGCACTCGCCTGGAGTCTTGAATGTACGTCTGCCGAAGTACCCTATGATACCAAAACTTAGGTTTTGTGAAGATATCTAGAAGCACTATAGGTAACTCAAAGAACGCTAGTTGCTACTACAAAGACTGACTTTTCAGAACTATCCTGTTTTAAATAAGTAACTGGCCGAAAAGCGTTTCATTGGTAACTCATGTACTCCGCTCGTTACTCGCAAGGTTAGATGTTTTATCTGGCGACTGGCCTAAAAGTTTTCTCTAACATGGCTCGATAGTCTTCTGAGAGTTTCTAGTGATGTTCCAGCACGCGATGAAAAGAGTTACTTTCAGTACACCCAGCTAAGCCCTACTTTCCTACCTCTGCTACCTAGAGAGATGCCCCAGAAAGTTATGATTGATACCATCAGATAGGCCCAAGAATAGTACCTTTGGTACGTTGAATAGCCCTCAAGTAGTTATCTTATGCGCTGTCGATTAGGTCCCAGAATATTGCTTTTGGTACTGCTAGATTGATCCGAGAATATGACTTTGCCTACTCCAAGAGAGGCTCCGAATATGCCTATGGTACGATGACGTGGCTCTCAGATAGTTACCCCACGTGACCTCAGATACGACCCCAACATATTGCCGTTGATACTTTCAAATAAGTCCTACCATAGTGCCTTTGGTACCCATCTTCTCTCGAGAGGCGGCAGAATATTACCTTTCGTACTTCTAGATAGCATTCAAATAGTTGTCTCAGGCACCCCCAACTAGTTCTCAGAATATTGCTTTTGACACCTCACAATTTGTCTCAAATAGTACTTTTGGTACTCTGGCATCGATCTCAGATACTTACCTTTGGTAACCACAGATAAGCTCCAAAAAGTACCTTTGGTACCCTAGGATAGCCTTCAGAGAGTTACCATAGGTAACCTCAGATAGTTACCTTTGCGGCCTCCAGATAGATCTCAGATAGTTACTGTTACAACTAGAGATGTTATATTCTGCTTACTACTTAATACTCAGTGGAATATGACAGCTCTGGTCGGGTGTGTCTGAGCCAATGAAGGCCAGATCCAAATTCTCCACACCGAATTACTCTCAAGAAACTGTTTTCCTAAAAACTCGATTTTTATTGGTTTTTACTCTCCCTGCACTCCCACCCCCTCCCACTATGGGTTGTCTGGACGGATGGAGCTCACGAGGGAACATTCCCAACTGTCACATCGCTTTTGAGTCGAGCGTATGGACATTATGTAGGCCCTAATGACCTATGAATGTCCTGAAAAAAGCTCGTGCTGCTAGCTTCTTACTCCTGAGATACAGCATTTTTACTGTATGTTTAGGGAAAAGCCGTGGTCCCCTCAGGAACATCAGGAAAAGTGACTTTTGAGTTTCCACCTGAAACTTTGCATGTAGACAGGTCTCAATGAGAATAGTTTATTGTGAAGGTTTCAGATTTTTTGGTTGCTCCTAGTCTGAGATAAGAACATCGGATCTGCTGGTGTATATGAACAATTTTACGATAGCTATATCTTAGGATAAGAACAGCGAAAAGAGCTGAAACTTTCACAATAAAGTATTCTCATTGAGGCCTATATCTATGCAAAGTTTCAAGA